>NXFB01000053.1:234528-246561 GCA_002525835.2 Ipomoea batatas
AAAACAAAGGAAGAGAACAAATAGTAAAGATGAAGACAATGACAATGTTACTCAAAAGAGAATTAAGAACACTTAGAAAAATTTAAATTAAAAGTAGTATTTATTATACTATCATTTTTAGACCAAATATTTAGACTATCGATTTTACAAGGTTGCAAACATTTATTTTAGTAATAATTATAATGAATTTTCTATATTATCTTGGATTCATATACTTTGAGTTAGATATTTAAATTAAAAAATTCGACATTCAATTACCCATGTGTAAACTTCTCATATATAATCTTGCATTGATATACTTTTAAATATTTATTTAATATAAACATTGGATATTAACTCATTCGCGCAATGCGCGTATAAAACTAGTCACTTAGTCACTTAATATGAGATAAAAATGTCGATCCTCACTCAAAACAATCTCATATATGTATATGGGTAGTCATGTTATGTATTGAAAATTATGTTAATTAGTCACCATTAATTAATTATTTAAAAACTAATTAAATTTATACGTTAATTATATTTGTATATCATAATCCTCGATCGAATATCACAAAGCAAAAAAAAAAAAAAAGTCTTTCTCATGTGGAAATTAATAGGGGGCCCTTCCTTGCCTTTTAACTCTCTTTTTCTAGTTTATTCATTTACTATTCTAATGGCCACCATTTCTTACATACCAAGTGTACATGATAAATTGAAAAAAGAGCCTGCATCATATTGTACACAAAATTAAAAGAAAAATTGTAAAATACTCCGTATCCAATAATTTGTAGAGAAAAGTATATATTATCAATCATAGAAGGCCAAGGATTTGTATGAATGAAACAAGCAAGGCCCATCTACGGATACACCAATCAACTGCATGACCCATGTATGGTAGGGCCCACCTTGATGAGCAAGATGAGTCCTTCTCCCACGTGCACACACTTCTCATATTATTTTTATACTCTATAATGTATATATAAATAAAAATATTATCGTATAATTAGCATGCTTTAAATAACTGGACCTATAAAGATATACATGAAGAAGTGGACAAGGGTGAACAGTGGCAAATTATTGCGTGGACCATGATCTGCATAGCTGTGTGAACTATGAATATAAAACACATTTTTAATATACTAAAAATATATTACTTGTGTACTGAATGTACATTATTTGATAGAATATAAAATAATATATTTTCAGTACTCAAATAATGTATTTTTAAATAATGTACATTACGTACACAAATAATATATTTTTAATATATTAAAAGTATATTTTTAATTTATGGTCCACACAATTGTGTCGATCATAATCCATATAATAATGATTGGCGAACAGAAGTGCAAAACCCTAATCTCGAATTTCATGTTGGATACTGATCAAACATATATAACTTATTTTTATTTCAAAAAAAATATATAACTTATTTCAAGATAAAAAATTAATGGGAAAATCGTTTTAACTAATTCGGATCAGAAAAATGGCATCAAAATATGTATATCGAATTAATACTTAACTTATTCATTGACTATAGTGATTTTTTTTTATTTAGTCCTAAATAACTTTTTGTGCTTAATTAGGTCATCGACTTTGATGATTTTACTCAATTAAGTAACCTGTTAAGATAACTTGATAATTGTACCTCTATTAATATCCAATTTAGTCCTCATCTATAATAGTTTTTTTATCCAATTTAGTCTTTGACTATAGTGATTTTACGCAATTTAGTCTTTGACTATAGGGATTTTTTTTTTTTTTTTTACAATTTAGTCCTTGATCCTAATAGCCAATGATTCAATGGGGTAAAACCATCAAAGTCGAGCACCTAATTAAGCACAAAAAGTCATTTAGAACTAAATTGAGAAAAATCACTATAGTCGATGACTAAATTAAGTATTAATATAGTACTATAATAATAATGTTTGTTTTCCTATTTACAACAATATGTACATGCAGATATATACATTCAAATTATATGATTGCTTCAATGAATGCATGTGAAGCAAATTATTGATTCTCCTTTGTATGGCCCTGCAATCTTCTACACCTACAACAGAACAAAACCAATGGAATTGACATTTTATATATAATGCCAGCCTGCAGAACAGGCTAGGACTTTGAAGATGAGATGGACCTCAATTTTTAAAATGCAATTAAGTTTAATTAATTAGTTTGGAAATTTTATTATATTCTTGAGTTTTACATACAAGAGTTGAAAACAAGAATAATCAAATAAACAAATAACTATACATTATACATACATACAATGATGATATATCATCCAACATGTTCAGAGACAGAGATCAATTTGAAAACATTAACAAGAAAAATTAACAAGAGAAAATAATATATGGTGATGATGGTGGAGGAGATTAAGGGTGTGATTGGAAATCGAAAAATGATTTTTAGAAATCATTTTTCGGGTTTTCAGTGTTCGAATACATTTAGAGAATCCAGTCAACTAACAGAAAATGTTTTCCGTTAATTATGGAAAATCAGCCCATTTATGGACCAAGTTACATCGACGAACAACGAACCATGACTTCTAGACCAAGGCTTCCAATACAAAGCTAAGCCTTCTAGTACAGGTTTCCGACGGAAACCAGAGCGGTTTTCTGGACTACTCTGGTTTCCGGCGGAAACTAGTCTGCCGGAAACAATTGTTTGTTTGTTTGTTTTTTTTTTTTTTTGTTTTTTTTTAATAAATAATATTATTTTTAATATTTTTATATTTTAAATAAATAATTAAAATATTTAATTATAAAATTCTACTCCTTTTTCATAAAATGAATCAAACACATGGAAAATATTTTCTGAAAGATAACTCATTTTTCAAAAAATATTTTTCAAAAGTATTTTCCTACTTTCCAAACGGATACTAATATTGTAATATTAATTTTGAGATTCTGTGAAGGATAGGTAACAGACAAGGTTGTTGTAAAGAATTGTGGGGTGCTGGGGAGCAGATATATTTTAACAGTTAAAAAAATAAAGAAAATTGCATTGATCATGTTAATTCATTGCATTTTCAAAAAAAAATGTTAATTCATTGCTATTATTCAGTCAATCAAGAAAAAAATTATTATTTAATATAATATGAACAACTGTTGTGGATTGAAACATAAATAATTGTATTCATCAATAATGTTATGTATAAACATACAAAAAATTAAAGTCAAATTTTTCCTCATCATTTTTTGTCAGATAGTTACAAGATAAGTTCTCTATGATATGATTCTTTGAAGAATCAATGGATTTTATATTTGTATTATTTTCTTTAAATTTGTGGAACATGCAAATTGTAGCCATCGCTTTAAAGTTATGTAATAAACATACACAAACTAAAGTCAAATTTTACCTCATCACATTTGTCAATTCCTAATTTTATATACTTTTTTTTTTGTAGAGTAAATAAACTGTGTTTTCATTACATTAATATGTTAATTCTAGAAGGTTTTTAGAATAATACTCCGTATATTTTTATAAACTAATTTGAGTCAAGAAAATTATAACATGCTAAATTAATTTTTGAATCTTAGAGTCATACTTTTTTTTTTAAATACTTATTCTTTACAAGAAAATATTTGTTCTATATTTTTTCAAACGAACAATTTTAGTCTAAAGAATCTAAACCCCCACCATCAAGTTCGAACCTATGAGCACTCATTTAGAATGATACGTAATCGAAATGTCATCATACTACATGAGAGTTGACAATCTAAAACTCATACTAAGAATGAGTAAAAGTCCCATCGCCTACCCCCACCCCCCAAGAAAAGTTTACAAAAGCATCAATTTGACCTCATCTTATGCCATTTTGGTCATTTTTGTCATACGTTTTTTTTTTTCTTCTTTTTTCAAAAACCAAATTTCATTCAATTTAGTCTTGCCATTAAAAATGGTACCAACTTGTCACATGTACAGTGTTAAAAAAAAAAAAGAAAAAGTATCCAACTATATAAAATGGACAAATTAAATTAGGAAGAAAAAAATTGAATAAAATTAAATTATTAAACTGTTGACTGAAAAATAAGACAATAGTGTCAACTAAGTATAAATAAACGACAAATTAATATTAACCTTACACGTTTTCAAAAAAAAAAAATATATTAACCTAACACAACACAATCCAAACATCGCACGAACCATCTTAAAGTTTCAAATTCTAATTTTGCCATTAATTACCTCCATTAGTTTTTCTCTCTCTAATTGCATATTTAATGATCCATTCCTAAATCCTAATAAAAAAAAGGTTGGTTGCAAGGATAAAGGAAAACAAGAAATTAAAATTAGATAAATTAGTCAATAACGTTGTGGTCTAGTGTCACAAAGTGATTCTCTCAAATGGGAGGTCATAGATTCAAGTCCCAGTAGACAATATTACATTGTAACAGAGTAAGTAATACTCATAAAAAAAGAATTAGATAAATTAAAAATATGAATAATTGCCAAGGATTTTGTGGTCCAGTGGCATCAAGATGCTCTCTTATATGGGGGTTGTGGTTCCAGCCTCGGTGAAAGAGATATTCACTCTTTGTATAAGTTGAGAAAGTAATTATCAAATAATGCATTGTACACAAGTTCAAAGAATGCAGAAAATTAATAAAGGAAAGAAAGTTTATGGTTTGGAAGATTGATATAGACAATAGATGATGAAAGGGGTTCACAAGACAAGGAGATCTGAATTGCTAGGTTGGCAATGATTTGTTTTCTGAAGTCTGAGATGGACAGTTTCATCATTTCAACACCCCATGAGATTATTAACAAAGTAAAAGGAACAACGTTGTTCGTACAATGGAAAAGACCAAAGTACAGCGGTAATTTAGCATTTGTCGGCTGCCAAGTCAACCCAATATTTCACATTAAAAAAATACTATTGATATTCCTAAATTCTACTTCCAACTTTTACAGGGCGTTTGGTTGGGATGAGAAAATTATGGGGGAGAAATGATAATTCGGTGAAATTGTAATTCAATGAATAAAGTAGGAATTGAAATTACAGTGTTTGGTATGCAGGAATATGAGTACATGGAATTGAAAGGTAAGAAGCGACAAAATAACTAAAATGCCCTTATGTTGTAGTAGATGTTGTAGTAGTACTAGTAGTAGTAGTAATAATAATAATAATAATAATAATAATAATAATAATAATAATAATAATAATAATAAGTATAATTATAATAATTCTTTCAAAAATAATAATAATAATAATAATAATTCTTTCAAAATAATAAGAATAATAATAGTAATAATTCTTTCAAATAAAAAAAATAAAAAGAAAAAAAAGACAAAGGGTATGGGAGGAGGGGCAAAATTGTCTTTATACTAACAAATTGTCCCTCCTTTCCACCGAATTGCAATTCATGGGGATACCCCATGAATTGCAATTCATCATTTGGAGGGAATTGCAATTTCGCGGAATTGCAATTCCCTCCAACTAAACAATGTAGTTTGAGAATTCACTGAATTGCAATTCATTGAATTGCAATTCCTCCCATTCAACGAACTAGGCCATTACTTCTTTTCACAAATCTTGAATATAGATTTTTTTTTTTTGGATTCAGAAGATGAAAATATCCTATTCATACTTACGACATTCGGAGTATAATTGATGGAGTAAAATTTGTAGTCCCTATCGTAGAACTCTTAATATTCTCTCCCTCTCTCCCTAGGCTATCCTTATCTCTAAAATTTACTCCCTTTCAAAGTAACATGACATAGCCATGCCACTGTTTATAAATTAAAAGTATTTTAAAATATGATGTGGCTTGCAATCCTGGCAAGATTAGCAAGGATTGCAAGTCTTCGAAAGTGGGAAAAAAGTACAATGTCATGGGTGGAGGGAGATCATAGTCTTTGTTACTTTTTAAAATTTTTAATAATTTAAATAATAATGACATTGATGAAAGATAATAATATTTTAATGTGATATGAAATGTGGACTTATTTTTAAAAGTGAGTTGAAATTGTAGAGATGCAGAAAAAATAGTAAACACATTACAAATTTGATGATCTAAAAATATGATCCACTTTTAAAAGTGTGAAAGTATTGCAATGATAAGGATAGATTTGTAATTTTAATCTCAAAACAAATTGTGTTTATCAAATTAATTGGATGGTGGCCTCCAAGGACACTTGTCCACTTGGTCCATAGCTACCAAATTCATATGCCGGGGCAAGCCAAAGGACTACTAGGCTGCAAATCATATCGTGGACCAGGGTCCACTATACGCATTGTGGACCCTAGTCCATGCTTATGTACTTCCAACTAACCAATTATGTACCTCATTAATTTATATATGAATGTGCATACTTTGTTAACTAAATATAAATAATATGTTAATTGGAAGTATATATAATATATTAACTGTATATCTATAATCTGTACCAAGATTTACAATACTCACGGTGAACCCTGATCTACAATCTAACGATGGGCACTAGGCCACACACCATTCCCCATCTTGGACTAAATAAGTTATCTTGAACTTTAGACTATTGGCCCTGTTTGGTAAATGGCTGTTGGCTGATTGGGTTGGCTGTTTGAGTTAAAAGGTATGATTTGTTAATAACATTAGCTGATTGTAAAAAGTTGTTTGATAGATTGGCTGTTAGCTGATAGCTGTTTGGTATAATTTTTTTTCTCAAAAAGCTAATTGAAAAGGCTGCTTTGAGTAGCCTTTTGAATTTTAGTATTTTAAAGTTACAAAAAGCTTATTAACCAAACAATTAATAGTGATCAAATAAGTCAAAATTGGGCCATTGTCTATTCCTTCCATCACGATCCAATACTTTGTACTTATTATTTACAAAATAAAATGATTGAGAAAAAGAAATTATTTATATGCAATATTTTGAAGTTCATAAATAAAGTACATACAGTCTTTGAAATCTCTGTGGTGGTCGTTCATCGCGTAATAAAACAAAATTCAAGAATCAAATTGGGAAATCTGTGTGGGCTATGCTTGAACTATATACACTCAATAATGATATGCTTTTCCTTACAAATACAGTTCTATGAAAGTTTTGAACAATGAAAGGAAAGAGACAAGTAGATAACTACATATGCATGGTTCTACAAGCCGCACGTAACCAAACAGTAACAAATAAATATAATAAAAATAAACAATTATTGGTATTTATAAGCTAACATCAAAAAACAACGTAACATTCATTCAAGTCGGCAATCATAAATTCTCCATGCTCCCTCCAATCAAGTACCTTTTTGCTTTAAGGTCCTCTTCATTATATATTATCAATGAATTGGCTCAGCTATTATTGCCTATTGGTTATAAAGCTTTATTTCTTCCTAAACTAATATGATAAACATTAATTATTCCAATAAAAATATGAGTCAAACAATTCTAATAGCTCGTATCAAAGAATAGACTCAATTGGCTATTAGTTATAATGATTTCTTCCTAAACTAATTTGATATAATTTGATAAACTTTCATCATTTCACTAAAAATATGAGCAAAACTAGTAGGAAAAACACAGGGAAAACAAATAATCAAACCACTTCAGACATGTATCAAATGTTGAAAATTTTAGCTAAAATGACAATTTTGAGTGACTATTTTGTGGTACAAATATATGTCGAGTCCACTTTCAATTTGTGTCGGATCATAGTGGATTCAAGTTCTTCGTAATGAGACGAAGAAATTGATATATTGTACGTTCAAAATGGGTAATAGGTGAATGAGAAATTGATTCTCAAAATGAACCTATTTAAGAGAAGTAAAAAGTTATGAAAGGTTAAAGTGCTTTTGTAACACCTACGAACAGTGCTAATTTGTTAGCACTCACGAGAAGGGTAGATTAAGCATTCACGAATAATGCTTAATCAAGCACTTAGGTGCTTTAATCTGAAGCTGACATTATTAGCACCTAATTAAAGCTTTGAAAGCTTTAGTGCTAATAGCAGTACGAGAGGTTAATTACATTGCACCTTTTGGTGCTATGTAGCACTTACATTAAGGTGCTGTAATCACCATTCGGTAATGGTGAAATACCTTTCGGTAATCATCGAAATATTAGGCTATGTTTGACAAATTTAGCTGAAAAGGTAGTTGAAAGCTGAAAAGTAGTTTGAAATTGAAAAGCTATAAGCTCGAAGTTGAAATATGAAGCTCTGTTAAGCTAGTTGTTATGTTTAAAATTGTTTGGTAAAATTAACTTTTTGATAAGTTGATAAATGTAAAAAGATTAAAAAGGACATGTTCATACAATTTAAATAGTTTTAAATTTAAATAGGTTTGTTTATATATTAAAATATAAAATAACGAAATCAATATATTTTAATAAAATATAAAGTAAGAACATGTATTTGAAAATATATAAAGTAAAACAAAATGTTTATAATTCATAAGATTAGTTCATACAAAAATTAACGTTCAAACACAAATATCAAATTAGAATTACAACTAAACATATTTAAGAGAAAAGGCCAAGTAAACTGTTGGTTTTATGACTTCTGGTAGTCAAAGGCATGCCAACACTACCTGTTTGTCAATTTTTGGCACAACCTTAACATCTTTTCGACCGTCAACCCTACAAATTAGTTTCCCAAAAACACATACGAACAGAATACTAACAAAAACACTCAAATAAAACACAAGAAACAACACAAAATATTCACAAAACACCTTGGGTTGCCTCCCAAGTAACGTCACGTTTTACGTCTTTGGCTAGACGCAACGTTTCTCTCCTTTCTCAACCATACTCCTTTTTTGTTAGTTGGAAACACTTTGGAACCCACGTGTTCTTCCAAACCAACTTGTCATTCTCCCAACGAGATTTGGTCTTGGTTTTCACCTTGACCATAACTTTAAGCTCTTCCTCCTTCTTTTCAAGCTTTGCCTTCTTTGTTTTGGCTTTATGTCCATCAAACTTTAAAGCAATCTCGCCCGTGCCCACATCAATCCGGGGCACGGCACGTTGCCAAAAATGACCTTTCAAGAATCAATGATCCAAAGGGCTCTTCTCTACCCATCTCACAAACAATGAAGTCGACCGGCACAAGAAATTCGCCAATCTTAACAGGCACGTCCTCCACCAAGCCTTTTGGATACCGAATGGTTCCGTCGGCTAGGCGAAGGGTGAGCCTTGTCGGCTTCAAACAAGGTAATCCCGACTCTTCAAACAAACTTAAAGGCATCAAATTAATAGAAGCTCCGAGATCGGCAAGAGCTTTTGGAAATTCCATGTTCTTGATAGAACATGAAACTACGTAAGCTCCCGGGTCATCCTTCTTTGTGGGGCAACCTGTAGTCACCAATGCCGATGTCTCTTTGCCAAGACATGCATAATCCTCAAAGATATCATTTTCAAATAACTCATGACATTGATCATCATAAAAGAATTTTTGCATGAAAGCATGAAATATACCTTTTCTCACCCTTTTTTTCCTTTTTGAGGTAATGGATTCGTGCTTTGAAAACACAGTTTCTTTGACTTCATGATTACAAGAGGTGATCTCCTCATTATTCTCCTTCTTATCTCCTTCATGGTTACAAGAGGTAACCTTGTTCTCTCCTTCAAATTTTGGAATTTCACAAGAAGCATTTTCAATTTCATCTTCAAGGTTTTGACTACAAGAGGTAGTCTTTTCTACTTCCTTCTCCTTCCTTCTTTTCTTGCAATCACACATCCCACATATTATGTCCATCGGATCACATCCTTCATGGCTTTCCTCTATTGCGGCCACAAGAATAACTCTCTCCTTCAGATTGTTTTTGGTGTTGCTTAGAAGTTGACCATAGTGTCTTTCTGACATCATCTTAAACACTTGAGAAATTTGATTTTATATGGTCTTGAGAGTAGCTTTTGATTCTTGCCGCAAACTTGAGATTTCTTGCCTAATTTCCTGGGTGATCTCTTGTTTGAGATTTGCCCGATCATTTTTAGCTCCATAATCGTTCTTGACAATCTCTCATCAACCTCTCTTATGTCATCTCTCGTTTGTTGAGGATGTTCCAATTGGGAGTTGTAGTTCGGTCTATAGTGAGACAATTGAGCTCCATGTCCTTGGGGGGCCATATGCAAGTCGACCCTTCTCACTTTGACCATAGGTGGGTTTTCCACCTTGGTTGTAATTTTGTCTCCCTTAGAAACCTCCATTATTATTCCAACCCTCACATTGCTTCCATCCATGATTTTGGCCTTGATTTTCTCCTCTGTAGGCATTGTAGGTTGTTCCTCATTGGTAATCCACCGCCTCCTGACAGATGTAGTTTTACGTAGGGGTTGAATTGTCAAAAGATATGTGTGTTAAAACGGAAAGTCAGTGACTCCCCGAGTGTCGGTCTCGAAGGAAGGACGTGGAGGTGTGTCAAGGGTTCGGGAGTTTACTTGATTGAGTCATGCAAGGGATTCGAGTGTGGTGAGTGGTGAATCGTGAGTGAAGGGAGTTCATAAGGTTTGGTTTGAGTGCAAGAAAGTGGTAAAGTAAAAGAGTTTGAAAATATGTAAAGGGGTAGGGATTGGATAGTGTTCATCTATGTTGCATCTTGGTGTGTCTAAGGTAATGGATAAACAATACAAGGATGTTGGCTATTCAAGAGTGTGTGTTCTTAGTCCTTTTCCACCTTTGTGTACTAAAGCTTCGTTGGCTTAGGAGTGCCTTCAAGCATTCAAAGCTCTAAGAGGAATTTTATCAAACACTTGAGCTACACACTATCCTACTATTCTTAAGAAGTCCATAGGATCTATGATTGTTTCAAAGCTTCAAATCCTAACTCTAATCAAAGACACGAAAGAGTCAGGAGCTCAATCTCTCATCTAGATTGGCCAAATCCAAACAAGATCTCATCAAAACAACAATCAATAGACAAAAATAGATAATCCAACAATCTAAGCATTTAGATCCAAAAATAGATATAAGATCATCACACTAGCAACATATCTTCACACAATCCAAATCCCTAGATTAAACTAGCCACACATGATATGAAATTCAAGACAAAAGCTAATTTAATCCAAGAACAAGATAGCAAAATATAATAGAAATGTAATAGAGATCACCTAGAATGAAGTAATCCTTCAATCCAAGCTTGTTGTCTTCTACAATGGAGATTTTCCTAAACTACTCCTAAAATAATCTATAGAAATGGAAAGAGAAGTTCTAAAAGTGGAATAACAAAAGTCTTTTTCTGAAAATCTATCAAAGGGGTTTAAATAGACTCCGAAAAGCAACCCTAGCAATTTTCCGCGCAATGCAGTCTCCACGCCAGCTCACACGCGTGTGAGCGTGCGTGGGAGGCTACTGGATCATTTCCACGAATACTCACACGCGTGTGGCCATCCTTTTGAGTTCTCCGGGGCTCCGATCTTGCCTGGTTCGTTCTTTAAGCTCAACTTTCGCTCTTATTGTCTCCCGGGACTCCTGTTTCACATCCTTTAGGCTAAAAATAGCTTTTGTGTGTTGGTTAGTGAATTTAAAGCATTTATGATCATAATTCATCATGTAAGGATTGTAGAAACGTGACAAAACACCCTAATATGCACTCGATTTATGGGTATCTCGGAGGCTTATCACCTCCACATGCTCCGATGCGGATGGTGATGTACAAACATTTGTATCGTGAGGTCCTCCACATATATTACAATACAATGCCAATGCCATACAAGGTTTTGCTTTCACCTTCATTTTCTCCACCAATGATTGTACCCGTTTTATTTCATGCTTCATCGCTTCAATTTTTGCCTCATTTGCTACATGACCTTTCACTTCATACATGCCCGCTTGATCATTTCTTTGTCGTACCAAAACAAAGTATTCTTTGAAATCCTTTCGATCAATTCCTCTGCCTCGGGAAGTGCTAAGGAAACGAATGCCCCACTCGACGAAGAGTCGAGAAGCATTTTTCCCTCATCAGTTAATCCTCCATAGAACGAATGAACTACATCCCAAGGATGCATCAAGTCATGTGGACATTGCCTTTTCAATACCTTGAATCTTCTCCATGCCTCTCCCAAGCTTTCTAATCCTCCTTGTTTGAATTCTTGAATTTGTCTTGGGATTTTCATCGTCTTGGTTAGGGGA
>NXFB01000053.1:247436-270087 GCA_002525835.2 Ipomoea batatas
TAGGTGGTGGTGGTGGGGTTTGTGTAGGCACTCCTCTTCCTTGTGAATTTCAATTCGCACTCGTGGAAGCCATATGTTCGGTTTGGATATTCCTCCTTCTTATTGCCTATTTATCTCCGGGATGTAAGGAAGTAGACCTTGATTTCCCTTTGCTCTTGTTTGCATTCCAATTTGAAATAGTTCAAGAAAGCAACAAACAATCCTCTTTTGACTAGAATTGGTCAAGAGAGGGTAAGTAACAAGACAAATAAAACAAACAATGGAATTAACAACTCTTTAAATCACAAAAGCATTTAATCAAATAAAAGCTAAACAATGACAACCTATTGCCTCCCCGGCAACGACGCCATTTTGAAAGAAGTAGTTTATGGTGAGGTGGATGAAACAGTTGGAATTTGAAAGTTATAACGAGGAGTCAAGACTCCCCGAGTGTCAATCTCGAAGGAGGTAATACGGAAGATTGCTTAGCCTTTATTCAAACAAATGCATGATGGAACATGTGAGGTTGTTGAGATTCATAGAGTAACATTTGTAATTGGAGAGTGTAATCAAGTGAAGTAAACAAATGTGAAATAAAAAATTCTAGTAAGCAAGGGAGTGAATTATGCTAGTTATGATGCCTCGTGGTGTGTCTTAAGCAATGGAAGATTGATTCAATTATGTTGGCTATTCAAGAGTGTGATCTTACAATCATCTTCCACATTAGTGTATTAAGACTTCTTAGGCTTAGGAGTACTTGTTTAGTAACCAAAAACCCTAAGAGACATTCTATCGAACACCTAAGCTTCACACATTCATACTATTCCAAATATGGAATTCCATAGGATCTAAGGTTGCAAAAGCTACTTCTTAACTCAAATCAACAATCATGATTGAATCAAGATCTCAAACTCCTAAGGGATTAGCCAAATCAACTTAGGATCAAATCAATTCAACAATCAAAGACAAGAATAGATCTCCAACATAAAATGAAGCAAATTCCACAATTAGAAATGAGAAATCACACTAGGCAAGCATAACTTTACACAATTCAATCCCTAGAAAGAATTGCCCTTTTTATTTTTCCTTCCGCACTTCTTGTCCACACGTAGTCCACGTGTGGAGTAGTGGCGTGGATGACAAAGATGTAGTTTATGGGGTGAGGTGTGATGAGTGGTATGGAAGTGGTAAAACGAAGAGTCAAGACACCCCGAGTGTCGTGTCTCTCAAGGATGATAAATTGGAGCGAATTAGTGTTGACATTGAGGATGTTAAGAGGTAAGAGTTACAAGGATTACTAAGGGTCATTTTGATAATAAGTTGGGGTTGTAAGAACAAAGTTAAACCAAGCAATTTAGATGGGAATGAAGGAGATGCGTGCCACAGCTAAACCAAATGATTGATTATCATATCGGGGTTTGAGAATGGGATTCGGGATTGAACTAGGGAGTCACGGTATTTGTACCAAGTGGCGTCACACTCAGACTCTCAATCCTCATTCGGTTGAGGCATATTATCGAACACCTTGCATACCACTCCTCCCGGACCTTATCCTTTCGAACTAAGGGTAGAGATGTAGATGAGTTGGACTCGTGAGAGGCCGCTATCACGCACACTCTCACTTTCACTAAGTTCACTAACTATTCCGGCCGAAATAGAAGCAAAGCATGAAGAACATCACTCACACAAGACTACAATCCCACTCCAGAATTTCCATAAACATAGGCAAAATTCAAGCATCAATCAAAGATCTAGCATGGGCACACACACCCCAAGCTACTCTACTCAAGCATATGGAACATTAAAGAACAACAAAACAAAACTAAACAAAGCAATAATTTAAAGAAACAATCTTTCTAAGGAAAGAGTATTATACCTAAGAAAACATGTTATCTACTTCTTCTATCATTAACCATCTTCATCTTCTCTAAGAAAAGCTAATCTACTCGAGTGGGAATGCGTTTATTTTTCCTCCCCAAAGGGGAAGAAATGAAAAGAAAATCATATCTGAAAATGTTAGAGAGTCTCCCCTCTAAAATTAGAAAAGAGGGTTTAAATAGCTGCCCAAAAGTCGAAATCCCGCAGTTGCCCTAACTGGACCGTCCACGTCATCACCACGTGTGTGGAGGGGCGTGGTTACGTACTGGAAACAGTCCACCCCTATCACCACGCGTGTTGTCGTGGTGGCCTCCTGCTTGATT
Source organism: Ipomoea batatas (assembly GCA_002525835.2). Lineage (NCBI taxonomy): Eukaryota > Viridiplantae > Streptophyta > Magnoliopsida > Solanales > Convolvulaceae > Ipomoea > Ipomoea batatas. The sequence continues at coordinate 249,617 of NXFB01000053.1, forward strand.
ACTTTTTCGTTTGCTGCTTCCTTTTTGGCCTAGGACTTTGCTATACCCTGCGGAAATGACTCAAACACAACATTTGAGTTGAATTTGTCAGTTAGGTCTTAATTAGAGAGTTTAATCACGAAAGATGATCATAAATGGGTGAAGAAACTTGATAAGCCTCCAAGATACCCATAATTTGAGTATCTATTAGGGTGTTTTGTCACGCTTTTAGCATCCTTACATGATGAATTATGATCAAATATGCTTTAAATTCACTAACCAACACGCAAAGCTACTTTTACCATAATTTGAGTATCTATTACAGTACCCATTGCATTGTCTTCGAAAAAGCATGGAGCTCCATGTGAAGTCGGGTGGCTTGATGACGTTATCCTAGGAGGTGAGAAGAAAAGAGGGACCACGCTAAGCCAAAAGCGGTGAGTGGTCCATGCCCCTACCGTCATTTATATTAACGTTGGGCTTTGGCGTCTAAGGTTGGAAAAGTTGATTAATCAGTGCACATCGTTCCCACTAGCGGGATCGGCTAGAGGCCCTGATTAAATGGAAGGTGAATCAAACTTTGGAAATGCATGCTTGCGAATGATGTGAGAAGTGCGATCCCTTGTTTTATTTGTTTATCTATGAAATGTTTTTATTTCCCAAAAATATTTCTTGAGTTGATGACATCTGACCAAAGTCTTTTGTAGATAACACAAATGATTTCTCCCATTTCAACAAGTCTTAGACACCTATCATTTTGATTTGCCAAAAGCTTTGTTTTGCATGAGACGGTATCTCGGAGACTTATGTGCTTAAATAGTAGATTGTCTTGCTTGAGGGCAAACAAGAAGCAAAGTGTGGAAACTTGATAAGCCTCCAAGATACCCATAATTTGAGTATCTATTAGGGTGTTTTGTTGCTTTTAGCATCCTTACATGATGAATTATGATCAAATATGCTTTAAATTCACTAACCAACACGCAAAGCTACTTTTAGCCTAAAGGAGGTGATACAGGAGCCCCGGGAGCCAATGGGAGCGAAAACTGAGCTTAAGGAACGAACCAGGCATAATCGGAGCCCTGGAGGACCCAAGAAGACTGCCACACGCGTGTGAGTGCGCGTGGCCACAATCCAGTAGCCTCCCACGCACGATCACACGCGTGTGGAGCGATGTGGTGACTGCAGTTCGTGAATTTTCTAGGGTTGCTTTTCGGAGACTATTTAAACCCCCTTGATAGATTTTCAGAGGAGGTTCCCCCATTTTTAGAAAGACTTTAGATCATTTTAGGAGTAGTCTAGATAATTTTTATTGTAGAAGACAACAAGCTTGGATTGAAGGATCACTTCACTCTAGGTAATTTCTATTACATTTCTAATCTATTTACTATCTTATTCTTGGATTGAATTAGCTTTTGCTTTGAATTTCATATCATGAGTAGCTAGTTTAATCTAGGGATTTGGATTGTGTGAAGATATGTTGCTAGTGTGATGATCTTATATCTATTTTTGGATCTAAATGCTTAGATTGTTGGGTTATCTATTCTTGTCTATTGATTGTTGTTTTGATGATATCTTGTTTGGATTTGGCCAATCTAGATGGGAGATTGAGCTCTTGACTCTTTCATGTCTTTGATTAGAGTTAGGATTGAAGCTTTGTAGCAATCATAGATCCTATGGACTTCTTAAGAATAGTAGGATAGTGTGTAGCTTAAGTGTTTGATAAAATTCCTCTTAGAACTTTGGATGCTTGAAGGCATTCCTAAGTCCAAGAAGCCTTAGTACACAAAGGTGGAAAAGGACTAAGAATACACACTCTTGCATAGCCAATATCTTTGACTTGTTTATCCATTATCTTAGACACACCAAGATGCAACATAGATGAACACTATCCAATCCCTACCCCTTTACATAATTTTCAATCTATTTTACTTTACACCATTTTCACTCAAACTCAATCTTATGAACTCTTTTCGCTTTCAAACCACCATTCACCACACTCGAATCCCTTGCATGATTCAATCAAGTAAACACCCGAACACTTGACACACCTCCACATCCTTCCTTCGAGACCGACACTTGGGGAGTCACCGACTTTCCGTTTTAACACACATATATCTTTTGACACCTCAACCCTAAGCGAAAACTAACAATGTTAAAACTATATAGTGTTTTCCAGAAATGACCCGAAACTTGACTGTTCTTGGCGCTTATCAAAGTTTCCACACTTAAACCTTGCTTGTCCTCAAGCAAGCATACTATTTAAATCCTAATCATTTAAGTGCCAGGAACAGTTAAGTGTGAGTGGGTTGATCAAAGGATTTGTGTGCAGGTGTTTTGGGACAGAGCGAGTGAATTCTCTTCACTATCTACCAAGACTATTAAGCTTAGGTCAACCAAACGTAAGGAATATGCTGAGGAAGTGAAGGTCTCCAACGGTAGGTTTCAAAAACAACACTCACACTTTTCAATCATGCAAACAATCAGAAATTCGTCTTTCATTTTGTTGGGGCCTAAAAGTCGATCCCACTAGTGGGAACGATGTGCACACCCTAGCCAAATGTCTAACCATACGCCAAAGCCCCTATACTAAAATTAAGTGAGGGTAGGGACATGGACCGCTCATCGCTGTGGCTTGGGCGATCATTCTTTCTTCTCACCCCCTCGGCTATTCTTTCGGGTCACCCGACTTCACATGGATCTCCATGCTTTTTCGAAGGTCAGTCAATGGGTGTCCGAATCCAAGCGGGGCGGCTCACCTCCTCTCTGTTCTTCTCATCTTCCAGGATCTCTTCGGGACAACCGACTACACATGGATCTCCATGCTCTTTCGAAGACAGTGCAATGGTTGTCTCGCATCCTGGCAAGATGGCTCACCTCGTATTTTATCTCTGGGAGTGGCCATTTTTAAATCCTTTATTCTTAATTCGCCAAATCTACCCCTCATGCTTTTTTCTTGGGATTAAGGGATTTTTCACTCTTAAGCTCACTACAAGCTCACCTTTTGCCCCAAGCCCTACTAAATTAAGTTCAATTCCCGGGCTTCGCCAATTTTATCTTTCTAAAACTCAGGAGGTACACACTCCTACTTCGAGAGATCCTTGACTAAGGTCCCAACAAAATAGAAGACTAAAAGCATGCAATCATTCAAAAATTTCAAATTTTGGTGGTGCAAAGTGTGTGCAATATGTAGCTTCCAAAGCATATTTCAAAAATTTGTTCGGCATAAGATTAAGAGTCCTCCTAGATAGTACTGACAACAACACAGTCTCTAACCTTAAACCTTAACAACTCCGTTGATTACCCATCATATGCATAGCATCCTTTCCACACTTAAAAGATGACATCGTCCTCGATGTTTCCATGAGGAACGGTGGAAAAGGAGCTGGGTCAGAAGAACATTTAACAAAAACCACATTTCCACACTTAAAAGTGTTTCCTGGGCTTGGACAATTCTACTAAACATGAATCACCTGAAAGACCATACATTTATCAACTAGTCAATTAAAGGACAAGAACATCCATTTCAATAATCGGACAAAGCTATGTCTTGGAAAAGGGAAAGAAAGGTATACCTTGCATAGCATTTCTTCCAAAGTGAATTAAGCACCTTTTTCCGCTTCCCTTTTCAGAATATCCCACAACAGAATTGATGAACAAAGGATGAGTAGTAAGGGATGTACATTTTTCCGACCACCTGATTCCTTGGTCTAATCTCTTCCTTATTGAGCTTGGGGTGCCTCCCAAGAGCGCCACGTTTAACGTCCTTGGCTGGACGAAACGCGGTAATGACAGGACAAACATTATAGTATACAATAATAATAGACAAAATAAAATATTATCCACAAGTAGATTCATAAAGTCATTGTCAGAAGTTACTCAATCAGTCAAACTTTTCATGAGGTAAGACTCCAACTGTTTTCCTTTCATTGCCCTGCACCGGGTCCTCTTCTTGCAAGTTCTTTCCGAAGGAAGTCAATTTGCAAACTCATTTCCTCAAAGAGCTCATAGTGTTTAGCTTATCTCTTCTCCAGAAATGTTTCCTGCTCGAGATGTAGTTCATATTGGAAGCTTTGCATTGTCTGAGCCGAAGTTGGATCTTTTGCGGACGGAGCTATTGACGCAGAAAAGATAGAGTTATTTGGAGATAGGACTAGAGGGGAATAAACTTGATTTGCTGGAGATGTTCGAGTTTGCTCAAGAGGTGTGGTGGGTTGCGGAGTTGTCGAGGATGAAGATGGAGCCGGAGGTTGAATTTCCACCTTAGGTTGCTTGGGCATTTTCTTCTTGGTTGCCCTTGCCTCATTCTTAACTCTTCGTGTTAGGTCGAGGTTCAAGGTGGATAGATCCTTGAGCGATAGAGGAGTCATAGCCGCCTTTTTCACGATTTCCTCGGTCCATTCCATTCTAGCCTGAAATCCTAAGGCTATGCACAATTGTGTAACCAAGGGTCCCACAAACACTGAAGTAACCTTTGCTTGCTGTTGTGCCTTCAGCCATCCGTTGCACACCATCCCCATATTCACAGGTGTATTTGTATCCATGCTCCAAAGCGCGAATAAATCAGTTCGGTAGACTTTTGCAAAGTTGCATGTGCGCCCTTCCCATGATTGAGCCAAAATTCGCCTAACCACCCAAATATCATCTCTTTTGATATGTGATTGCAGTACTCTTGCCCCACTCCACTCAATTCCTGGCTTTGCAATTTCCTTCCAATATCTTTTTGGAGTTTCAAAGTCGCCGAAGTCCCAAGGGAGTTGCCTATACCAAGAGCTCTCTTGGTCTTCTTTGCTATAGAACCCAAGCAATACTCCTAAGGTGTTAACAGAAATGTGGTGGGGTTCGTTGAAAAGAGAGAACCGGGTTATGGGGCTCCTTAGATCGCCACTCCACCCCCGTGACCTCAAGAGTAGCCACGAATTCGTAGATTGCATGTGCATATGTTGGGTAGCGTCATCCAAAGACTCTACTCCAATAAGGTTGGTGGATAAGACAGGCTACCGAGTGCCGACACTGAAAAGGATTCAACATGGCTAAGTCGACGAAGTTCCACCCAGTGATTGGGAGATTGAACAGATATTGAAAACGTTTACTTGCTTTCTCGGTCAAGCGTATTCTTCGACAAGAGTTTCCTTCTTCTCCTTTGCTTTTGGAAATTCTGCCTCCATCATCGGGGCTATCCCTTTCTTGGCTCTAATTTCCTCTTGATTAGCGGTTGATGATTGCGAAGACATTGCCTTTGGAGTAGCTTTGGAAGATGAAGAAAGCTTGAGAAACTTGCATAGAAATGTCTTGGAGTAGAGTGTTTTTACCTTAGAGGAAGTTTTAGCTCGTGGATGTGAAGAAATGAAGAAGGGACAAAGATTAGAACACTTTTGCGCCTCTTTTACGCAACTTTTCTGGTGCCCGTCCACGCCTCCCACACGCGTGTGGAGGGGCGTGGTTGCTTACTGGAATCCATCCACGCCGCCCCACACGCGTGTGGGTGGCGTGGACGTGTCCAGTGGTCCACTTCGAGTTTCTTACCTTTTTTGCACTAGTTAATGACTTTTGATGGATAATTCTTATAGGGAATCATTTTGGAACGAAGAATCTGCGTGGTTAGTCAAACGAAACTGTACAAAACACAAAGTTTATCAAAAATAAGAGAAACGAAAATAAACAACTCAAGATCTAAAGCCTAAGGATAACATTGAGAATGCCTCCCAAGTGCGCCATGGTTTAACGTCTTCGGCTAGACATGGTGTGTTCTATCCTTCTAAGCACACAGATTTCGGGACCTTACCAAGCATCCCATGAACTTTAGCTTCAAGGAATGTGATGTTGTGTGTATGGGGTGAGTGAAGGTGAAGTGATAAAACGAAGAGTCAAAACTCTCCGAGTGTCGTGTCTCTCAAGGATGGCGAATGGGAACCGGATTTGTGTTGGCATTTATGAGGTTGAAAGGTAAGAGTTACAAGAATCATAAGGAGAAGGTTGGTTCATGGTTGGTTGGGTAAAGGTTTGAAAGTAAAATAAGATGGAAAATACAAAAGGTAAAAGAAAGGGGTGCATGCCAAAGTTAAGCCAAAGGATTGATTATCGTAGGTAGCTTGGAATTGGGTTTCGGGATTGATCTAGGGAGTCACGGTATCAATACCAAGTGACGTCACAATTGGACTCTCAATCCTCATTCGGTTGAGGCCTTTTATCGAACACCTTGCCTACCACTCCTCTCGGATCTCATCCTTTCGGATTAAGAGCGGAGATATAGATGATCTAGGCTCGTAAGTGGCCGCTATCGCGTGCACACTCACTTCCTACGGGTTTACTACCTATCCCGGCCAGAAATAGAAGCAAAGATTGAACAACATCATCCATACATAACATCAATCATACTCTAACAATACCAAGATCATAATATCAAATTATAAGCATCAATCCATAGATCAACAAGGGCACACACACCCAACTACTCTATTCTAACATAATAAACATAAATAGAAACAAGGAAAACAAAGCAATAAAGTAAAGATTCAAACTTTATATTAAAGGAAGAGAAATTATACCAAAAGAAGCTTGAATCTACATAATCTTCATCTTCAAATCCTAAGCTAAATCTAATCTAAGAAGGATTTGTCTTCCTCCCCAAAGGGGAAGAAATTGCAAAGGGAAATCAGATCTAAAGCTATTGGGGGCTGTGGGGAACTGATCTAAAAGACCTATAAAGGGCATATATATAGCCCCCAAAATCTCACCCTAATAATTTCCGAGATGTGTCGCGTCCACGCGGCTCACACGCGTGTGAGCGTGCGTGGGAGCGAACTAGTAAGCAACCACGCCACTCACACGCGTGTGAGTGTGCGTGGTGAAGTTTGCTTCTTCTGTCTTCTTCTATGTTGTAGCTCTCGTCGATATGATTCCATAGCCATCTGTCTCGCCTCATTTGGACATTCCTAACTCCGGTTACGTCCGTTTTACTAAAGTGTTGCCGGAATGCCCTGCGAAGTGCAATACTTGTGCAAATTATAATGAAACACGCAAGATTAGTCCCTAGACCTATATGCAATGAAATTACCCTATCTTAGCATGTTTCTAGGCCTAATGGACATCTATTATAGCATATTTTACACCTAAATGACCCCTAAAATATGGCTACTTTTGGCACTTATCAAATTTTCCACACTTTAACTTTGCTTGTCCTCAAGCAATTCACAATTAAACACTAATCATTTAAGTGCTAAAGGTAGCTGTGTTACTTAATCAATTAATCGGTCTATCAACTCTAGGGTGTAACAATGGAGTGGGTGAAATTCCGCACATTATCTACACAGAATGGTAACCACATGCCATACACTCTAAGAATATACAAACGAAGCAAAACCCCTATGGTCTCGTTTGGACAATGCAACGCACACACCCTTCATTCAACCAAGCATGCAATCCAAATTAGATTCACCTCAAATTTTACAAAGGCCTTCAAGCCGAGCCCCCTAGTGGGAACGATGTGCACACCTCAACCAATATTTTTCAACTAAACGCCAAAGCCCAACGCGTAAAATAAGTGAGGGTAGGGACATCGACCGCTCATCGCCATGGCTTGGGCGGTCACTCTATTTTCTCACTTCCTAGGATAACGTCATCGAGCGACCCGACTTCACATGGAGATCCATGCTTTTTCGAAGACAGTGCAATGGGTGCCCGAATCCTAGCGAAGCGGCTCACCTCCGCTCTATTTTCTCATCTCCTAGGAGCATTTTATGTGGACAACCGACTCCAGGTATAGCTTTTGCTTTTTATGAAGACTATGGTTGAACACAACCTAGCGAGATGGCTTTCCTCAATTTTTATCTCTAGGATTGGCCTTTTGCCTTTTCTACTGTTTCTCCATACAACCCCTCATGCTTTTTTCTTGGGATTAAGGGATTTTTCGCTCTAAGCTCACTATTAGGCTCACCTTTTGCCCCATGCCCTACCAAAATTAGTTCAATTCCGGGCTTCGCTTTCACTTATCTTTCTAAAATTAAGGGGTGCACACTCCCACTTCGAGAGATCATTGACTAAGGTCTAAGGAAAATAAGAGGTTAATATCATGCAAGCATTCAAGAATTTAAAGCTCATTTGGTCAAAGAAGGGGTACTTCCCATGGATATTCAAAGAGAAAAATTTTATTTTTTTGCATATAATTAACATTCTCCCTAGATAATGTGAACAATGACACACTCTCCAAAGATAAAACACACCCATAAGACAAGACCAATATATCAATCAAGCAACAAACAATATAAGCACAAGGTGCATCCTTTCCACACTTTAAAACAAACATCGTCCTCGATGTTGCCATGAAGATCAAGTGGAACAAAGGAGCACAACCATTCAAAATCAATCAAACCCTTTCCACACTTTAGAAGTGTTTCCGGGGGTGTGGGGTATCAACAATATAGCATGTGTTTATCAAGTATGCAAGGAACACGTATAACAATTTAATTTCCACACTTTAGAATTGAAAAACGGGGCATAAAAAGTAGAAGGGATAAGAGGTTTACAACCAAGTAAGCATCCCTTCATTTCCACACTTTAAGCTTTTAACATCTCTTTTGCCTTCGTTCTCCAAGCTACATGAAACAATGTTAGCACAAGAAGACAACCAATAGACGTGCAATGGCCTGGCGGAAGTTCTTTTATTCATAATGAAAGTATTAAAGCATAAATCCTAAAACAAGGTAAGTAATTAAAACAAAAGCAATAAGAAAGATATGTAAATCAAGATAGGAGATGATTCTTGGCACGACCAGACCTTGGAGACTCATAAAAATTGGATGAAAAGAAAATAATGCACGAAAATCTGTCCAGGACCTGTCCACGTGACTCACACGCCTGTTGGTCCTCGTGGAGCGGCTCTGGAAAGATTCCACGCCTGTCACCACGCGTGTGAGCAGGCGTGGTCAGCAGTGCTGATCACCTTCTTCGTCTCCTGGCTTTTGCCTTCCACGTTTGATCTGGTTTAGCTCATATGTCATGGCTTAGCACCAAAATCACCTGCATTGTTAGCTCAAGCAAAACTATTCTAAAATGAAAAATTGTTAATAACGAAGGAAAAGAAAATTTAAACAAGAGATAAAGTTCTAATCTAAGGATAACGTTGGGATTGCCTCGCAAGTGCGCCATGGTTTAACGTCTCCTGGCCAGACGTTGTGTGTTCTATCCTTCGAAGTACACAGATTTTGGGACCTTACCAAGCGTCCCATGTACTTTTGCTTCAAGAAATGTCCCAAGGTGTAGGGCATTCTTGAATTTTCACGCAAATAAAGGAAGAACAAGGTGTATAATTGGAAAGTTCATGGCCTCAAACACTCCCCTTGATTCCTCAAAGGTAGTGTGATCTTCCCCTATTTTGTCATGCTCTCTTCCACCCCTGATAGTCTTATCAATTTGATCATAAGGTTGAGACCATATCCCTTCACTGGAAGTCATATCACCCCCCTCAATTCCCTCGAACAAATCAAATGTGAAAATTCCCTCCTTATCCATCATCTCTTTCTCACACTCTATATTCTCATTTCCCCACTCTAATTGTCTAAAAGAATCACCCTTTTCTTTTTCAGAATATAACGAAGTAATATCCCCCTCACCTATCAACTCATCTCGTCCCAAATCATAGGATTCATTTTCCAAGAATTTAAAACTATCATATTCATCTTCAAACAAACTAGAATCCCTATGATTTCCAACCAATAAATCACGATTTACTATAGAGTCATCCTCCCAAAAATTAAAGCAATCATAGTCGCAAGTAATAGAAATATCAATGCGTAGGGAGTCGTCTTTACAAGGAGCATGAGTATTTTTATCAAAACTTTCGCACTCATTGATAAAATTGTCAACAAAGCCTATGGAATCATCCTCTCGGAAATAAAAACATTCAGTATCATGAGAATATAAATCATTGTTGCATTGTAAAAGGGAGTCATATATCCACTCGAGTGTCAAAAGTAAATCTATCAAAAGAACATGGATCTTCTAAGGAAGTAATGCAAGAAGGTTTAGGAATGTTACCATGTGTAGGCTCTTTATCTTCCCATACCACTTCGATGTTCTCATCATCGCTCTCCATCTCGACCTCCTTTGGATTTTCCAATTCAAAAATCGGGACTTCTTCTAGCACCAGAGCATAACAATCTACCATCCTTTCATTACTTACTTCCTTTCCAGTGTTTTGTGCATCCACCTTGGATTAGCTTCCAAAATTGGGAGATTTTCTTCAAGTGGATTACCTATCCGTGATGAACTTGTCCTCATGAACTCCTCTATCATGGCTAGCATTTTTGTTTCGATCTCCTCCAATGGAAGTCCTTCTTCCCGGAGAGTAGCGAGATAATTCTTTAATTCGCTCCTAATTTCGGCTTTCAAGTTAGCCGTATCCTCCTTGGCCATTCTTGTGAATACTTCTATTTTCTCTTTAAGAACTTCGATTTCGTCCTTGGCCGGTGGGATATAATCACAAGGATCGGGTATGGTAAAATACGAATTGGAAGGTGGTGTTTCAAGGTAATGTGTAGGATTGTTTCCTTTAAGAATTTGTGATGGAGATGGGTAATGGTTGTTTGGGTGGGAATTATGGAACGAAAATGGCTCGGGAGTATAGCTTGGGTCAATTGTTCTCATCATTAGTGCAAGCTTACTCTCTATGTTTTGGAATATTTCTTTAGAACTTAGCGAGTCATTTTGAAAAGTGGAGTATTGTGGGGGAAATTTGTTTTGATTCGGTGGGATAGGGTGTGTGTATGGTGGTGGGTGATGGTTATGTATATAAGATGGATAGAGAGTTGGGTGCGGCAAGTAGTGATATGGAAATGGATAAGGGTTTTGAGGTGGATAGTGGTATGTTGGTGAAATGTAAGTATGGGTGGAATGGGGATAATTTGGATATGGTTGGGGTGGAGTATAGTTCAAAGGATTTCCCTCATGGTGTGGGTAACCATGGGGATTCATTGGAGCATACATTGTCAAGCTTTCAAATGAATTTTAACAAAAATTTCCTGCACAAAGCTTAGCCAACAACAAATATATGTAACTAGAAGTAGTTGCAAGTGAGCAATAAAATATTCAAGACAAATAAGCTCACTTCTTCAACCAAGTAGTGAAGAATACGAAAATAAAACAAACAAAAAGAAAGCAATTCAAGAACTCTTAAAAATCAACTTCCAAATTGTCAACACAATTCAAGAACTGTTTGTCATCCCCGGCAACGGCGCCATTTTGATGTTGTGTGTATGGGGTGAGTGAAGGTGAAGTGATAAAACGAAGAGTCAAGACTCCCCGAGTGTCGTGTCTCTCAAGGATGGCGAATGGGAACCGGATTTATGTTGGCATTTATGAGGTTGAAACGTAAGAGTTACAAGAATCATAAGGAGAAGGTTGGTTCATGGTTGGTTGGGTAAAGGTTTGAAAGTAAAATAAGATGGAAAATACAAAAGGTAAAAGAAAGGGGTGCATGCCAAAGTTAAGCCAAAGGATTGATTATCATAGGTAGCTTGGAATTGGGTTTCGGGATTGATCTAGGGAGTTGTAACCCCTCGGTTTTTCGGACAAAGTTAAGGTTCGGAAATATTTTTGAGATGGTCTCTCGGTACTTCAGAAGGATTTTTTTTAGACTAGTTATTAATAAGCTACGATTTACGTACCGGTCTCGAACCGTAAAATTTTTAAGGACGTATATACAGTTCGAATTTTCCTAGAGAATGGATTAGTAAGCATGATACGATTAAGCGTGAACTTCCGACTCAGTTCAGAAAAATTTGGACGAACTGTAAGAATGAAATTTGTTACGGACTTCGTACCTATATTTCGCGAGATACCGAAAAATTCCCAAGTTTAGTGATTAATGACGGGATTATTTTTAGAATAATTTTGGTGTCGAAATTTTCCCGAATTAAGTTATATCCCTCCGAACTTTTATCTGATTTAACTCCTAACTGGCAAAGTAAGCTTATTCTACAAGCCACACCATGGAAGATTGACAAGTGTCATCCTCATTCACCACATGAAAATAAATAATTAATTAAATGGGATGAATTATAGGGTAAGCTAGCCAAGAAGATTGGTCTCCAAGTCTTCCACCATCATCATCTCTCTCTCCCATTTTCGAAAATCAAAGGGAAGAAAGAAGAAGAAAAAGCTTAGTCTTCTACTTTGTGATCCAAGAATTCCCTAGCCATCTATTCAACTCAAGTGCTCTAAAGTAGGTAAAGACTTTGGCTTTGTTCGGTTAAATCCTTCCTAGAATTTAAGTTTAAGCTAAAGATTCATTTTGAACGTACATCGCTAAAATTCCGCGGTGTACCGAACCTAGCCCAATTTCAAGTTTCGGTCTGGGATAAATTTTTGGTTTCAAAATTATTCCTGTTTAAATTATTTTCTACCGAAACTTTATCTGTTTGGACCGCAACTGATAAGTTTAAAAATACTCCATTATTTTATTCTATTTTAATTCTTCCATGCAAACATTCCCCTCAAAATACTAAGTGTCTAAAGCATGTTTTATTCTCCTTGCTTCTTCTTCATCACTTGGCCGAAAGTACAAAGAGGGAGAGAGGGTGTGAGTTTCATCTTCTTCATCTTCTTCTTCCTTAAGTTCAAACTCCATAGCTAAACCTCCGCACAAGTCTTCAACTATTCGGTAAGTTTGCGATTTTATTTGGTAGAAAACCTTGTAATCCTTCCTAGGTTATGAATCTATGATTAATTTCTTGAAATCTCTTGTTATGGTGATGATTTTAATCTAGGGTTTCAAAGTGGAAATTGGGGAAAAATCATCCAAGATCATTTCTAAGGATTTGTAGCCATTTTGAGGTAAGAAATCCCTTAAGTCGGTTTAGTTACTTGAAAGTGGACAATTGCTAGTAAATAATGAGATTAGGAGTTTTATGAATATGTTTCTATACATGATAATGGCTGAAAATGCATGTACATATCATATTTATGGCCATATAGGCTTACACTTGTGAAAATATTGACAAGAAATTTAACTAGTCTCTGGCAGTGACTTCTGTGAATTTCTGGGAAATATCGGTAAGGTATTTTGATCCAATTTTTTTTATACATGTAGTTCTATAAGTGTAGAAGCTGCATATAAAATTTCATAATTTTTGGAGTAGTATAAGTATTGTTTTCGGAATTATTTTCAAAACTGGTCCAGAGAGGAAAAATACTGGACAGCACACTGCCAAGGGCAAAAATGGAATTTTCTGTGTTAATTCGTGAACCTAGGTGACCAAAACTTTTTATGAACATCAAGTACTATGAGTTAGGGTTCTACCATAAACATTTCAAGTGAAAAAGAGTTCGGGAACTATTTTTACCGGCTCAATCTTTCGGACTGCGCAAAGCTGTAATTTCTGGACAGAAACTGTCAGAATCAATTTTGACAAAAATATTTTTGTAACAAAACTAGTGACGAAATTTTGGGATGTCACAACCATATTTGGCTGAAATAAATTATTTTGAAAATACTATTTGATTCCAGGAAAGAAAAAGAAAAATGTTTTCAAACCCTTAGTTTCTGGAACAAGGTGGGGACCTTCGGGAAGGCTTAAACGCCACGGCCTGGGGTTGGAATAAGGTTGGACCTATGGGAGGGCTGGAGTGCCATGGCCCTAGGTTGGGATAAGGAGACCGACGGGAAGGCAGGGAAATGCCACTGCCCAAGGTTTGAGAAGGAGAATTGAGAAATGTTCAAAGTGCTTACTCAGGGGAAACTAAGTGGAAATTTTTGAGTATGAAAATTATTGCTACTCTGGGCTGCGGTTCAGATTATTATAGAGCTGCGGTTCTAATTGCAAATGATGGAATTCCTGGAAATGTAAAATTTTGCAAACTTGTCCAAAAAGGGCATGAAAATGATTTTGAGCGGCAAGTTATGCCATTATTCTTATTTGAGAAAAGCTTTATAAGATTTAACATTTATACGCTATTATGCTATTCATAAATCGTTTGATGGCAGGTAGATTTTCAAATCATGGATAAAACTCTATAAAGCTTTAAGATTATCTATGTTTTCAAACCTTTGTCTACCCTAAAGTGACAATGGATTTTCTTACTTAGCCGTCGCGCTAACTGCACTTCATTGTGCCCTTTATCAGATGCAGTTTAGTGAGTACCTCTGTGGCCGATGAGCTCAGAATAGAAGAGAAGTGCAGGTTGAGGTCTACTATGATGTTGTTGTAGTATGTTGGTGTTGTAAGTCTAGCCTGTGCACTTAGAGTGGAGTTTGTCAAAGAGGTGATAGAATTCACTCTAGGTGTGGCGGTAGCACCCAGTTTTCTATTGATAAGATGTAAGCTTCCGCTGATGTATTATTACGGATTTGTAATAAATGTAAGAGTTGAAAATTGGGGTGTTACAGGAGTCACGGTATCAATACCAAGTGACGTCACACTTGGACTCTCAATCCTCATTCGGTTGAGGCATTTTATCGAACACCTTGCCTACCACTCCTCTCGGATCTCATCCTTTCGGATTAAGAGCGGAGATATAGATGATCTAGACTCGTGAGTGGCCGCTATCGCGCCCACACTCACTTCCTACGGGTTTACTACCTATCCCGACTGGAAATAGAAGCAAATTTTGAACAACATCATCCATACATACATAACATCAATCATACTCCAACAATACCAAGATCATAATATCAAATTATAAGCCTCAATCCATAGATCAACAAGGGCACACACACCCAACTACTCTATTCTAACATAATAAACATAAATAGAAGCAAAGAAAACAAAGCAATAAAGTAAAGATTCAAACTTTATATTAAAGGAAGAGAAATTATACCAAAAGAAGCTTGAATCTACATAATCTTCATCTTCAAATCCTAAGCTAAATCTAATCTAAGGAGGATTTGTCTTCCTCCCCAAAGGGGAAGAAATTGCAAAGGGAAATCAGATCTAGAGCTATTGGGGGCTGTGGGGAACTTATCTAAAAGACCTATAAAGGGCATATATATAGCCCCCAAAATCTCGCCCTAATAATTTCCGCGCTGTGTCGCGTCCACGCGGCTCACACGCGTGTGAGCGTGCGTGGGAGCGAACCAGTAAGCAACCACGCCACTCACACGCGTGTGAGCGTTCCTGGTGAAGTTTGCTTCTTCTGTCTTCTTCTATGTTGTAGCTCTCGTCGATACGGTTCCATAGCCACCTGTCTCGCCTCATTTGGACATTCCTAGCTCCGGTTACGTCCGTTTTACTGAAGTGTCGCCGGAATGCCCTACGAAGTGCAATAATTGTGCAAATTATAATGAATCACGCAAGATTAGTCCCTAGACCTATATGCAATGAAATTACCCTATCTTAGCATGTTTCTAGGCCTAATGGACATCTATTATAGCATATTTTACACCTAAATGACCCCTAAAATATGGTTACTTTTGGCACTTATCAGAATGCCCCAAGGTGTTGGACATCCTTGAATTCCAAATCAAATAAGGGAAGAATAAATCGTATAGTTTGCAGGTTTTTGGCCTCAAACACCCCCCTTGATTCCTCAAAGGTAGTGTGATCTTCCCCTATCTTCTCATTCTCTCTTCCACTCCTAAGGAATATTTCATTTTTAGTATAGGTTTGACACCATATCTTCTTACTCAAATTTTCAATTTCACATTCAGTTACGTGACCCTCCTCAATTCTCTTGATTAGATCAAACGTGAAGATTCCCTCCTTTTCCACCATCTCTTCCTCACATTCTCTCCTCTCAATTTCCCACTCTATTTGGCTTAAAGAATCACCATTATCTTTATATGAATAAAACGAAGTAATATCCCCATCACTTATCAACTCATTCCTTCTCAAATCATAGATTCATTTCCCAAAAATTTAAAACAATCATATTCATCTTTGAACAAAGGAGAATCCTTATGATTATCAATCAATATATCACGATTTACTATAGAATCATCCTCCCGAAAAGTAAAGCAGTCATAGTCAAAAGTAGTAGAAATAACAATGCGAAGGGAGTCATCTTTACAAGGAACATAATTATCATGATCAAGTGAATCAACATTTCCACGCTTGTTAATAGAATCATCATTAATAAAGCCTATGGAATCATCCTCCCGGAAATAAAAACAATTAGTATCGCAGGTATATAGATCATTATTGCATTTCATAGGGGAGTCATCCACACAAGTGTCAAAAGTGTTTTTAATAACAGCACAAGGATCTTCAAGAATATTAATGCAAGAGGATTAGGAAGGTTACCACATGTCGACTCTTCATCTTCCCACACTACTTCGATGCCCTCATCCTCACTCTCCATCTCTATCTCCTTTTGATTTTCCAATTCGAAAATTAGAACTTCTTCAAGCACCTGGGCATAACAATCTACCATCTCTTCAACACTCACCTCTTTACTAGCATTTTGTTTTTCAATCTCTTGTATAATCCTTGGATTGACTTCCCGAATTGGGAGATTCTCTTCAAGTGGGTAATCTACCCGTGATGAACCTGTCCTCATGAACTCCTCCATCATAGATAGCATTTTAGTTTCAACTTCTTCCAATGGAAGTTCTTCTTCCCGGAGGGTAGCGAGATAATCTTTTAATTCGCTCTTGATTTTGACTCTTAAATTGACCGTATCCTCCTTGGCCATCCTCGTGAATACTTCTATTTTTCTTTAAGAATCTCAATCTCGTCCTTGGCCGGTGGGATATAATCACAAGGATTAGGTGGGGTAAAATATTGGTTGGAAGGTGGTGTTTCAAAGAAATGTGAAGTATTGTTTTCTTTATGAAATTGTGATGGAGGTGGGTAGTGGGTGTTTGGGTGGGAATTGGGGAATGAATTTGGCTTGTGAGTATGGCTTGGGTCGATTTTTCTCAACATTTGTACAAGCTTACTCTCAATATTTTGGGATATATCTTTAGAGCTTAACGAGTCCTCTTGATAAATGGGGTATTGTGGAGGGAGTTCTTTTTTATAAGGTGGGATTGGGTGTGTATATGACGGTGGGTGATGGTTATGTATATAAGATGGATAAGAATTTGGAGGTGGTAAGTAGTGGTGTGGAGATGGGTAAGGATTTGGAGGTGGGTAGTGATATGTTGGTGGAGGGTAAACATAGGTAGAATGGGGGTAAAAAGGATATTGTTGGGTGGAGAATCTCTCCAAGATTGTCCTCCATGGTGTGGATAACCATGGGGATTCATATAAGCACTAATTGACAAGCTTTCAAATGATTTTTAACAAAAATTTCCTACACAAAGCTTAGCCAACAACAATTCTTTTGCAACTAAAAGTAGTTGCAAGTGAGCAATAAGATATGCAAAGCAAATAAGCTCACTTCTTCAACCAAGTAATCAAAAATAAGAAAGTAAAACAAACAAAAGGAAAGCAATTCAAGAACCCTTAAAAATTAACTTCAAAAATGTCAACACAATTCAAAACTGCTTGCCATCCCCGGCAACGGCGCCATTTTGACAAAGATGTAGTTTACGGGGTGAGGTGTGATGAGTGGTATGGAAGTGGTAAAACGAAGAGTTAAGACCCCCTAAGTGTCGTGTCTCTCAAGGATGACAAATTGGAGCGAATTAGTGTTGACATTGAGGATGTTAAGAGGTAAGAGTTGCAAGGATTACTAAGGGTCATTTTGATAATAAGTTGGAGTTGTAAGAACAAAGTTAAACCAAGAAATTTAGAAGGGAATGAAGGGGATGCGTGCCACAGCTAAACCATTCCGTGAGAGGCCGCTATCGCTCACACTCTCACTTTCACTAAGTTCACTAACTATTCCGGCCAAAATAGAAGCAAAGCATGAAGAACATCACCCACACAAGACTACAATCCTACTCCAACATTTCCATAAACATAGGCAAAATTCAAGCATCAATCAAAGATCTAGCATGGGCACACACAGCCCAAGCTATTCTACTCAAGCATATGGAACATTCAAGAACAACAAAGCCAAATTAAACAAAGCAATAATATAAAGAAACAATCTTTCTAAGGAAAGAGTATTATACCTAAGAAAACATGTGATCTACTTCTTCTATCATTTCATCCATCTTCATCTTCTAATCTAAGAAAAAGCTAATCTACTCGAGTGGGAATGTGTTTGTTTTTCCTCCCCAAAGGGGAAGAAATGAAAAGAAAATCAAATCTGAAAATGTTGTAGAGTCCCCCCTCTAAAATGAGAAAATGGGGTTTAAATAGCTGCCCAAAAGTCAAAATCCCGCAGTTGCTCTAACTGGACCGTCCACGCCATCACCACGCGTGTGGAGGGGTGTGGTTACGTACTGGAAACAGTCCACGCCTATCACCACGCGTGTTGTCCTCGTGGTGGCCTCCTGCTTGATTACTTTTTCGTTTGTTGCTTCCTTTTTGGCCTAGGACTTTGCTATACCCTGCGGAAATGACTCAAACATAACCTTGGAGTTGAATTTGTTAGTTAGGTCTTAATTAGAGACTTTAATCACGAAAGGTGATCATAAATGGGTGATGAAACTATATAATGTTGTCTAGAAATGACCCAAAACTTGACAATTCTTGGCGCTTATCAATGGACACACATTGGATTTGGTCTACACTGGCTCCACGCGCGCGCGTGGATGTGTCATCCGGCCGTCCCAGGACTTCTTCTTCGCTCCAAATGCTCGTTATGTCCTTATACCTTGCCGAGTGGTTCCTGGGACCTGCAAAAACATTCTAAAATACTAAAGAGATAGCTTTGCACGAGATCTACGCATTAGAGCATAAAATGTCATATGTTAGTCGCAAAAGGACAGTAATTACTATCAATTCACCCCGATATAGACATTAATTCCTAGTTATCTTGGGCGCTTATCACATACCATAAAAATACATGCTTTAGTTTTTCTACTAAAACATAGAATTAAGGGCGAACATAAGAAAATAAACATCCACTAACTTGATGATTTCTAGGATCTTTTGCTCACAATTCCCTCACTCTTTGGTAGCTTGATCTACCACTTCTATATATTGTCATCCATTCACCAACAAAATAACGAACAACAACCACATAACCTATATAAGATATATATACTCTAGGATTATACAAACTTAACAAGAAAATACAAGAACACGTACTACCAAGACTTTGCTCCAAAACTTGAAGAATCAACAAGAGAGAAGAAAGATTTTTTTTAAAAAATTTTGGAGAAGGGAATTTCGGCCATGGCAATAGAGGAGGAAGGGGGGGGTTTGATCTCCCACTTATGAATGATTAAGAAGGGAAATGATAGGGAGGTTATACATTTAAATGGCCATTTGTGGCCTTAATGAAGGGAAATGAACGGGTGAGGGTGGTTTCAAACTTTAAAAGATGACTTGAAAACTCCTAATTGTAATAATAATAATAATAGTTATTTGGTTATTACGTATGAATGGTATATATTTTTAAATATATATATATTTTTATATTATTTTGACATGTGTATATTAAGATTTAATTTTCGAGTACAAATGTGGTTATGTGATCTTTTAAAAATGTCATTTTTGTAAGGTTGTGAATTAAAGTTTAAACAAGATGTTACCTTGCAAATTTATTATTTTGCTTATGTGCAAAATTTATTCAAATAAAATATTTTTCAAACTATGGAACTTAAGTTGAATTTGTGAAACTTGAGCATGATAATTGATTTACTTTATGTTGAGGAGTGCCCGTTAGGAACAATCATCGAGTACTAGGGTACTATCGTGTGTCCTGTTGAGGTGGTTCTATGTACCCTAATGTACATGGTAGTTAGTAGAAACGTATCCTGGCTACTAGGGCTGGTAACTTCGCGGTGAGGCTTAGAATCTTCATTTGGAGGTGTGCACACTTAAGGTTAGAGTCCGGTTTCCATTAACAATGGGGAATGTATGAAGCGTTCAGGGTGGTCCTGTTCACTAGGGCCTAAGTATAAAGGACCCTGTCCCATTTGTGTATGTTGTATACTTCCATATGTTTTTGGTATTTTATTCTATAACTGATTTTCTGAAACAAAGGCAATGCAACCGAGTTTTGAAAGATTTGGTAAAATATTTTCCTTCCTTTTCTAAATTGTTAAGGGCAGGCAGTCCCTTACTTAGCAAAGTTTTGCTTACCCCCGTTTCTTTCATGTGTTGTTATTGCTTAATTGAGTAGCAAGAGATCTTTGATGAGTTTGCTGTAAAGAGGGCGGTAGAATGAGTTGTTGATGGCTCTCGAGACTTAGTTTATTGATATGTATTGCAGATGGGATTAGACATTTTGTCTTGTTAAGAACTTATGTTGGGGACCATGTTTGTGATACCCCATATTTTTTTAGGCACTATACGAAGGTCGTACGTCCATACGGGCTAATTAATTTTATTAAATTCTCTTCAAGACTGTTTCTATTTTCATAACCTTTGTTAATTTTATTTTATTCTTTGAGCGTCTGACTTAATATATTCCTAAACTTATATTTTTTCTTAAATCTTATGGTTTCCTAATTCTTATATACATATAATATTCTTCCTTATCCTAGCTTTAGGATTATA
>NXFB01000053.1:270745-293298 GCA_002525835.2 Ipomoea batatas
TTAATAGGAAGTATAATATATACATTTAAGTGTAGAGGCACAGTCTAAAATCTATAACATGGAATCCAAGGTCCCACTATGGAGATTGATCTCCACAAAAAGACTATGAGTCCCCATCTAACACAAGACACTAGACTAATATCCTAGAGCCTTTAATCCCAAAAAGTGACCTCCCTTGTCTTAACCTCGATCAAAAACCTAATCTGAAAACATGAAACACACGAGTGAGTTCAAAAGCTTAGTAATCATATGACACTTCTCTACCAAATCAAGTATAGAGAATAAAGAGGACCACAAATAAATAAGATAACTTAAGATGTAAAGTAAATTGAATATTAAAAGCTTTAGCATTCAAATACAATTATATCGCATATGAGTATCAATTCTAGAGTTTTCTTTCAAGTCATGAATCATAGATCGATGCTCAAATAAGATAAATAAAATAAATAAATAAAGATATTACATACCTAGCTCCCCGTTTTACTTGAGGACTATTTTATACTCATAGTACGAGCCAAGATCAATTTAGAAAAATTACATTAGTCAAGGGTAGCAATTCTACCAATTAAAATCAAGTGAATGTTCCAAATCAAGGGTGGCAAGACCACCAATAGGGAATCAAGGGAACATTCCAAGTCAAGACAAGGGTGGTTAGACCACCAATATGATTAATACCCTTGAATATATATATATATATATATATATATATATATACACCATCATCAACCTTAAAACATATATATCAAGTTCTCAAATTTTCATTAGAAATGTACTAATACTTTATCATATAAATCGTGCCCATATTCAAGAATAGCTTCAATATTTTGCAATCACTTAGGATATGGTATATAAGTTAGAATGAGTAAGTAAGTACCAAGTTTCCTTACCTTAGTAAGCTTTTAAGCATAGAAATCCCTTTACGCACTAACCTTCACGGTCACCTATCAAATACATACACCATTATAACTTACTAATATTCCAAATATTTACACATTCTTCTTGTAATTTATAAACAATCATGTTTTCCCAACACCAAGCAACAACCCAAAAATATAGATAATAAATGAGCCTAAAATCTCTATTACCCTTCTTGAAACATGTACTACCAAAAGCTTAACAAGCTAGGAAGATTTAGCTCATTAAGGAGAAAATCAGCCCATAATATGGATAATAAAGCATAGATTTGTAAGGGAAATGAAATAATAAAATAGTACATCATCTTACTAAAGTAATCACAAAACACCCACTTTAAAAAATGACAATCTAGATTTTTCACTAGCACAAATTCCCATCCTGAGCTTTGAACTACACAGCAACATTAACAAGGAAGCTAGGTTTTTCTTCTTTAACATCAAAATCTAAATTATTTACCTTGATTGTCTTATTGAGCACTGAACCCAACCCCCTCTGTTTTCCCCCTTGCTACGTAAGTCCACAGCAAAACCAAATGAGATGTGTCTCTTCTCCACCCTTTCTTCTCTATTAAGTTTCAAGAATCTAATGTGATCTCTTTCCTCCTATTGGACTTCTCAAGCTTAGAGATAATACAATTTTTATTGGGCCCAAGGAAAGACTAAGCCCAAACAACAGTTAACCAATAAAATTATAATTTGGGCCTAGGAAAAATAGGACTTAAAATAACTTGTTAAACTTTATTATTATTATTATTATTATTATTATTATTATTATTTGAAAATATGTCGTTATAGTTTCTTATATGCTTATGTGTATGTGCTTTGTTTTTGTTTGTTGGATGATGATAGAAGAAAGGGCTTGCCCATTCAAGCCTAAGAAATTTGGAGGAAAAGTTAGCATATTTGGTATTCCCAGCCCAACGGGCTAGTTACTATCTCTAACACCCAGGATTCGTTTCTACCAGGTGCTCAAATCCACCAGAGCCAAAGGCCCACAAATATGAATTCGGTATCATAGTATCATAATAATTCCCCACACGGTCCACAACCAGCATAATAATCTCAAGAAGGATTTAATCAACAAGGTACATATCTCTCAATTAAAGGATAATAAATATATAGGATTCCAAGAGAATAAATATACAAAGTAGAACAAAGGTGGTAACTCAAACTAATTCAAGAACAAAAATTCCAACAAAAGCATATTAAGTTCAAACGAGTTTATACAAGAATCATAGCGGAGTAACAAATGCTCAATAGAATCGAGGATATCAACAAGAAGACATAGATTTCCAATACTCACAAGATATAGAGATTATCAAAGAATAGGATTCATGAATGAATAATACTCAATAAGTAAAGATAAGGATTTCTCAAGACATCATAGCACAACAAACCGAAACAGAAGGTAAATCACAACATTTCTGAATGAAACAGTACTATAACTGAGACCACATCACACTACACAAGATTGGGCAGCAGGACCAGAGGGTCCGCCACTCAAGCTCGCACTGTCACGCAACAGAGGTGAGGAAAATGATGCTTCCGTCACTTACTTCCGAAAGTGCCCTCGCGGGGCTGACTCACAGGGGTGCCAACCCCGTTGGTCAATTCTGCTTGGTCAAAATGAAGGATGAAACAATATGTTTCCAGAATGGATTTTAGTAGGAAAAATAGGCAACTGTACTCATGCTTTCCAGAATAGAACACACCACCAACAACATGATGTCAAGAATAGAAAAAATGGCATATCAATAATGCAAGAAAACTCAATAGAAGACACAATATCAAGGATATTCAACCATCAAAAGCTCAAGATATACAAGAATACACACATCAATATATAAGAGTGGAAAATAGGTTTTATAGGACATAGGGTTACCTCTTGATGCCAAAGTCTCCCAATGCTCACTCTAGCAAGTCCTACATGCCTTGATCATCTTAAGAACCCCAAAACCCACTATAGAAATAGAGAAAGATCATAAATATGGTGAAACCAAGGAGGAAAATGAAATAGGAAGTTGGATCTTACCATAAACTAACTTGAAAGATCATAAAGGATGAATCTTGACTTGTTTTATTGAAGATAAAGGAAGATAGATATTTGGTGTGAAGGGGAAGGGAATGGCGTAAAGGAGAAGAAGAAGAAATGGGAAGAGAGAAAGTGTGATATCTAGATAAGGCTAAGTCTTGAATATCTATACTACACTATAGATATTACATCTATGTAATTATGTATATATTAGGGTGGAAGATTTAATAAAGAATGGGTTTGAATATATATATAACAATTGTATATACAAGAATAAGTATTGGGCTTTTGATTTGGGAATTACCTTAGGAAATATTCTTAATTCAAGAGTTCGGCTTAATAAAAAGAATGAATTTAATTTTGGAAAATAATCATGGAGGGTAATTCTAGAATAATTTATTATAGGGTGTCACACAAATCATCCACTAAAGAATGGATGATTCACAATAGAATTAGTTACACTATTGATCATGGTCCGCTCAGATTAATTTTGTCATCTAAAAATAAAATATACCATTTCTATTTTAATTTACGGAGTCCTTTTAGTTGGAAAAGTATGAAGGGTGAAAGATCATTGGAAAATGGTTGAGGTCTGGCCTCAACCAGGTCTTAAGACTTAAAAATTGGTTGATGTCCTGCCTCGTCCATGATCAGCAAAACAAAAAAAACAAAAAAAACAAAACAAACAAACAAACAAACAAATGTTTCATAAGTGTGTGGGAGGTTAGACTTTACCCATCCGCCAGAAGTGATAGTCCGTTGAATATGACAGGTTTTTTTTTGTTTGTATGGGTGAGTGTGAAGGTGAAGGTGGTAAAACGAAGAGTCAAGACTCCCCGAGTGTCGTGTCTCTCAAGGATGGCGAATGGGAACCGAATGGGTGTGATGGCATCTAAGATGTTGAAGGAAAAGAGTTACGGGAATAGCTAGGAGTTGGATTCATTGGTAAGGGAAAGGTTGATAAAGGTTGTGTATAGTAAAGAAAAGTAAAGTGGAGATTGGGGCTTTAGGCTTTTCTATATGGTTTATCTTTGGATGGTTTTATGAATGCAAACTGCAGAATAGACTAGGGAGTTCATGGCACACTACCAAGTGGCGTCACACTTTGGACTCCCACATCCTCATTCGGTTGGGGCATTTCATCAAACACTTTGTCTACCACTCCTCTCGGATCTTGTTTTTTCGAACTAAGAGCGGAGATGTGGGTGAGTGAGACTCGTGAGTGGCCGCTATTGCGCACACACTCACTTCCTTTGAGTTTGCTACCTAATGTGGCCACAAAAGGCACAAAGCTTAAAGAACGTCATCCACACAAGTTCAACATCCAACAAGCAACCAATTCACAAATTATAGCAATAATATTAAACATCCACATAGATCTACCATGGGGCCACCAATCCCCTTTCTAATCTACTCTAACATAATAAGAAACAAGAAAGGGAAAGGAAATTCAAAGAAACAAGTAATAGATTTAGAAATTAAAAAGAATGGTTACCACCCCTTGGAAAAGGGGGCATTACAACCTTGATCTTGAATCCCAATCTTCCTTCTTGCCCTTACTCTACTCTTATCTATGAATGGAAGGAGTTTTCCCCCAAGAGGGGAAAAAACTCCCTAGACCTATCTATCCTATTCTATCATTTTTTTTCTGATCTAAGCTCCTCCTCCCTAGGTTTTTGGACAAAAGGGATTTATATAGGTGACAAAGAAAAGGGACAACTTTCCCAAAATAACCCTTGGCCCGACCACGAGTGCTCACACGCGTGTGAGTGGCGTGGGGGCTTCTCTGGAAAGATTCCACGCCCAGCCACACGCGTGTGAAGGGGCGTGGGGCGCTACTGCATGATGGCTTGTTCACCTTTTTGCTCCATTTTAGCTTTAAATCCCTTTCAAACCTGTGAAATGCTTCAAAAATTCTTTCTGGGAATGTTGTTAGAGGAAACTAATCGCATTTGAGCTGAAACGCATGCAATTGTTGTGAAAGGATGCCAAAACGATGCGATTTAATCTAATAAAGACCCCTTATAAGTGTTATCCTTAGTGCTTATCAAACTTTCCACACTTAAACCTTGCTTATCCTCAAGCAAGCATACTTTTCTAAGCCCTAATCATGTAAGCACCAAGGATAGTTCTTTCTTTCACAGTTAACCAATCAAGTGATGTGTAGGTGTTCGGAGTTGAGCGGGTGAAATCCCCTATACTATCTACCAAGACCGCTAAACTTGTGCCAATCAAAATGTAAGAAATATGCTAAGGAAGTTAAGTCTCGGGAGATATAACATAAAAAGTTTGATTTGCACCTTCAAGCATGCAAGTGACAAAATGGTTTCACCTTGTATTTTCTAGGGGCCTCTAGCCGATCCGACTAGTAGGAACGATGCTCACCCCCTAGCCAACTTTCGCCTAACGCCAAAGCCCCTTTACATTAAGATAAGTGAGGCAGGGACATGGACCGCTCATCGCCATGGCTTGGGCGATCACTCTATTTTCTCACCTCCTAGGATAACGTCATCGGACTACCCGACTTCACATGGAGATCCATGCTTTTTCGAAGGTCTGTGCAATGGGTGCCCGAATCCTAGCGAGGCAGCTCACCTCCTTTCAATTTTCTCTTCTCCTAGGAACATTTTAAAGTGAACAACCGACTCCAGATATAGCATTCGAAGACTATGGTTGAGCACTTCCTAGCGAGAAGGCTTCCCTCAAATTTTATCTCTGGGAGTGGCCTATTTTAAAGCCTTTATTCACGTTTCACCATAACAATCCCTCATGCCTTTTTCTAGGGATTAGGGATTATTTTCACTCAAAGCTCACTTAGGCTCTCCTTTTTCCCCATGTCCTGCTAGATTAGTTCAATTTCCGGGCTTCACAATTCTTATCTTTCTAAAGCTCAAGGGATTTACACTCCCACTTCGAGTGATCCTTGACTAAGGTCCAACCAAAATACAAGGTGAAGGCATGCAAGCACTCATAAGAATTTACAATTTTTTGGGTCAATTGTGCAAATTAGTGCAAAGTGTAACTTTCCAAAGCATATTTAAGACATTAAATTTTTGGCACAAGGTTAGGAGCCCTCTTAGATAGTATTGACAATAACACACCCTCTAGATTCCTATACCTTATCACTTAATCACTTAACTGTTTCAAGAAGCAAAAAGCATACACCCAACTTTCCACACTTAGAAACAAACATCGTCCTCGATGTTTCCATAGGGAACGGAGGAAAAAGGATATATGTTTAAGGGTTCCACACGTGCCCCTTTTCCACACTTAAAAGTGTGAATTGGGCTAAACAGTTCTATCAAACAAACTACATCTCTCACAACAATTTTCATGCAGCTCTTCATTTGCGATTCTAGAAAATAAAGCACACTAAAACAGGGCATTGAATTAGGATAAAAGAAATACTTACAATTTGTATCCTTAGAAAAGTTTTGCAATTTAGCTTTGCCCTTTCAAGATTGGTCTTCATGGTTGTTGGTGGAGTGGTCCTTTCTTCTTTTATTTGTGGGTTGCCTCCCATAAGCGCCACGTTTAACGTCTTTGGCTAGACGAAACGTGCATGATAAAACATAAACAAAATAGCAGGTAAAGTTATAAACAGAAAATAAAAGGATTGTCCACAATTAAGTGTTCAGAGTTAACAGTTCACAAGTCATCATCATTAAGATTTGTTCTTTTCATGTTCTTCAGTTTCTTCATCCCTTTAGGCTCTCCTGATTTCCTTGATCTCCTTTGAAATTTCTTCCAGCTTTTGCATCTGCTCCAAGTGCAATTGGTACTAGAAATTCTGGAGCGATCTCCAATCGGTTACTGGGGTGAACTAGCTTGGAATGTTGAAGGTTGAGGAGTTGGGATCTTGCCCTTCAGGTTGTGGTGGGGCCATGGACGGTCCGGGCTCAACTGGTGGTGGTGAATACATTGAAGAGTCTAGCAGCGAGTACATTTCCGAAAGAGATTGAGAGTTGAACGACGTCGGAGAAGGGGTGAATCCTTGGGACGTCAAAGGCGAAGTTGTGTGATCATCCGCCATCTCCTCATCTATTCTTGTTCGCGCTAGCTGCCTCAGGTGAAGTTTTGCAAGGTCCTTGAGTGATAAAGGAACCACATGCGCTCCTGGAAGTCGATGTTCGAACCAATTCATTTTCATCTGATTGCCCAAGGAGATGCATAGCCTAGTCACCAAGGGACCTATGAAGATTGCCCTGTTTGACTCTTGCTGTTGAGCCACGAGCAAGTTTCTACAAATCGCGCTCATGTTCACAGAGTTTCTGGTGTCCATGCTCCAAAGCATAAATAGTTCCGCCTTGGAGACTCTATCGTAAGTCTCAGGCCTTCCTTCCCAAGAGTGAGCGATCACCTTCCACGGAACCTTTAAATCTTCCCTTACAACCTAAGAAATTCTCACTCTCGACCCCTCCCAACCGACTCCTTGTCTTGCAATTTTTGACCAATATGTTCTCGGTATATCTCGATCTCCAAAATCATGTCTCAGTCTCCTGTACCAGTGCTTTGATTGATCTTCTTCATTATAGAATCCAAGGAGAACTCCCAATTAGTTAGCCGAGATATTGTAGTCTTGGTTAAAGAGTCTAAACTGGATGGTGGGGCTGTAGAGATCTCCAGCAATTCCATCAACTTTCAGGCTTGCGATGAACTCATGTACTAGAGGGATAAAAGTATCATGTCTCCAGCTTAGCAGGTTGTTCCAATACGGCTCTGCAATCAACCTTTCTAATCCATATTTGCACTCGTAATTCTCCAGCACTCTCAAATCCACATACCGCCATTGTACAATGGGGTAGTTTAACAATTGCCTATATCGACCCAACATCGTAGCAGTCATCAGCAGGATTTGCGTTCCGGTAGGTACTTCTATGTAATGACGGTTAGTGTCCCTGGCATTGTTTTCATTCACAGGAGCTTTCCCCCTCCGGAGTCTCTAAGCAATTTGTTGTGCAAGATCATATGGCGAAGACATCTTTTCCTATATAATAGGTAAGCAAAGCAACACCAGGAAAAACACTTGCCAACTTAAATATTGATTATGAACAATATTGCACATGTCTTGAAAAGAATTTATAAAAAAAAAAAATTAAATGCATGCAACCAACATTTTGATATCCATCAACAATTCTATCCTTTGCATGCAAGAACTAGCTCATAACATTCCACACTCATTTCATAGTAAAAAGGTCAACACATGGTCAACTTCATCTTCTACCTCTAGACTAGCTCAAGGTTCAAAAATGGAAGTTTTCATGAAAGTTAAAATTAGACCTTCTAACTAGTAGAATATAGCAATGTAGTGCCTAAAGAGTAGGAAAGTTGCAAACTTTACCTATCATGCTTACTATATCAACAAGGATCTCATCATGACAAGAGAAAACCCAAATCAAGCAATTTCAAGATCTAGTCACAAAGAGGTGTTAAAACATGAAATTTCTAGTCTATAGCAGCAATGTAGGCTTAATATAAGTCTATCAAGTCATCTCATAACAATATATCTCAAGAAAATGGCATTCAAGAAAAACCCATGGAGATATTCTTCAAAATAGAACAAGTTCTTTATTAACCAAATGAATAGCAAGGAAGAGTATGTTCATACCTTAGAAATGACTTAGAATCCTTGAGAAAAGTTGAAAGACTTGGAAGGAAATGCTTAGAAAGTGTGTATTTTCAGCTTGGGAGAGTTTTTGCTCGTGGTGGGGAAGAAATGAAGCAAGGAAAGGGTTTTAAACCACTTCGCGCGAAAATCCGCAAAAAGTTCTGGTGCCCGTCCACGCACGATACCACGCGTGGTGGTGGGCGTGGGAGCTCTCTGGTCAGTTCCCACACCTGCTCACACGCGTGTGAGTGGCGTGGAGGCTCTCTGGAAGTTTTCCACGCCTAGCCATACGCGTGGTGGTGGCGTGGAGGTGCGTTGTGTGAAAGCCTACCTCGGTTTCCCTTTCTCCCTTGGTTAGCGATGATGTTTGTCGATTGATTGCGGGTAATATTATAACTCTCGATTGTTGAATCTGTACTTATTAGTTCAACAGAGGTTATAGAAAAATTATTTGAAATAAAACTAAGCAAAACATATTATATAAAAAAAAAAGTAAGAAAAAATTTCGAGAAAAAGTAAGATAACATTGGGACTGCCTCCCAAGTGCGCCATGGTTTAATGTCTCCTGGCCAGACATAATGTGGCCTATCCTTCAAGGCACACAGATTTAGGGACCTTACCAAGCGTCCCATGAACCTTTGCTTCAAGGAATGTCCCAAGGTGGGAAATATCCTTGAACTCCCACAAAGATAAAGGAAGAACAGTATACGTAAATGAAAAATTTTTAAGCTCAAACACCCTCATTAATTCTTCTAGGATGGTGTCTACTTCCTTTCTTTTTTTCTCTCTTTTCCCCCTAAAGATTTTTTCATTTGTTTCTAACCATATATCCTCACTCCCTTCCTCATTCTCAAGTGTGGTCAACTCTCTCCACTCAACTTTTTCCATAAGATCGAACATGAAAGATCCATTATTTCCTACCATCCCTTCCTCACTTTCCCTTCCCTAATCTTCCCAAAAATTACTCTCACTCTCACATGAGTAAAACGAAGCATCATCCCCCTCACTTTCACCCAAGACAAAGGATTCGTCTTCCGAAAAGTTAAAGCAATCATAATCATTAGCAAACAAGGTAGAATCCTTACAATCATTAATCAATATATCAAAATGTTCCATGGAATCATCCTCCCGAAATTTAAAGCAATCATAATCATGTGTAATGGAAACATTAATGCAAGGGGAGTCATTCACACAAGTGTCAAGGGTGTTTTCAAAAAGAGCACAAGGATTTTCAAGAATATTAATGCAAGAAGGATTAGGAATTTTACCACATTTTGGCTCTTCATCCTCTCACACTACTTCGATGTTCTCATCCTCACTCTCCATCTCTATCTCCTTTTGATCTTCCAATTCGAAAATTGGAACCTCTTCAAGCACCGGGGTATAACAATCCTCTCCTCCATTGAAACTCTCATCTTCCTTAACATTTTGCTCATTTTTGACCTCTTGTACAATCCTTGGATGGGCTTCCAAAGTGGGGATGCCATCTATGATGGTGGAGTTAGCTCGGGACTCATTCATCTTCATGAGCTCCTCCATCATGGATAGCATCTTTGTTTCAACCTCTTCTAGTGGAAGTCCTTCCTCCCGGAGGGTAGCAAGATATTCCTTTAGTTCGCTTTTAATTTCGGCTTTAGTTTAGCCGTGTCCTCCTTGGCCATCCTTGTAAATTCGTCTATTTTCGCATTTAAGATTTCAATTTCGTTCGAGGCCGGTGGGATATAATCACAAGGATTTGTATAGGTAATGTATGGAAAAGAGGGTAGTGTTTCAAAGTAATGGGCAGTATTGTTTTCTTTGTGAATTTGTGATGGAGGTGGGTAGTAGGTGTTTAGGTGGGAATTGGGGAATGAATTTGACTCGGGAGTGTAGCTTGGGTCGAGTTGTTTCATTATTCGCACAAGCGTACTCTCTATGTTTTGGGATATTTCTTTGGAGCTTAGTGAGTCAATTTCTTGAAAATTAGGTGTTTGTGGAGGGTGATTTTCTTGGGAAGGTGTAGATGGTGTTTCAATTGGGCATGGTTGGTAATTGGGTGTAGGAAATGGATATGGATATGGGTAAGTGTATGGAGGTGGGTAATGGTATGTGGGTGGAGGGTAAATATAGGTGGAACGGGGGTAATAAGGATATGGTTGGGGTGGAGTATTTGCATAAGATGGTCCTCCATGGTGTGGGTAACCATGGGGATTCATTTGAGCACACGTTGGCAAGCTTACAAATGAATTGATAGAGAAAAATTTCCTGCACAATAGCTTAGCCAACAACAAATAGTTTTTGCAACTAAAAGTAGTTGCAAGTGAGCACAAAATATTCAATATAATAGAAGCTCACTTCTTCAAGCAAAATAATATAAATAAGAAAACAAAATAAACAAAAAGAAAGCAATTCAAGAACTCTTAAAATTCTACTTCTAAGATGTCAACACTATTTGAAACCGTTTGCCATCCCCGGCAACGGCGCCATTTTGACAGGTTTTTTTTTTTTTTGTATGGGTGAGTGTGAAGGTGAAGGTGGTAAAACGAAGAGTCAAGACTCCCCGAGTGTCATGTCTCTCAAGGATGGCGAATGGGAACCGAATGGGTGTGATGGCATCTAAGATGTTGAAGGAAAAGAGTTACGGGAATAGCTAGGAGTTGGATTCATTGGTAAGGGAAAGGTTGATAAAGGTTGTGTATAGTAAAGAAAAGTAAAGTGGAGATTGGGGCTTTAGGCTTTTCTATATGGTTTATCTTTGGATGGTTTTATGAATGCAAACTGCGGAATAGACTAGGGAGTTCATGGCACACTACCAAGTGGCGTCACACTTTGGACTCCCACATCCTCATTCGGTTGGGGCATTTCATCAAACACTTTGTCTACCACTCCTCTCGGATCTTGTTCTTTCGAACTAAGAGCGGAGATGTGGGTGAGTGAGACTCGTTAGTGGCCGCTATCGCGCACACACTCACTTCCTTTGAGTTTGCAACCTAATGTGGCCACAAAAAGCACAAAGCTTAAAGAACGTCATCCACACAAGTTCAACATCCAACAAGCAACCACACAAGTTCAACATCCAACAAGCAAGCAGTTCACAAATTATAGCAATAATATTAAACATCCACATAGATCTACCATGGGGCCACCAATCCCCCTTCTAATCTACTCTAACATAATAAGAAACAAGAAAGGGAAAGGAAATTCAAAGAAACAAGTAATAGATTTAGAAATTAAAGAGAATGGTTACCACCCCTTGGAAAAGGGCATTACAACCTTGATCTTGAATCTCAATCTTCCTTCTTGCCATTACTCTACTCTTATCTATGAAAGGAAGGAGTTTTCCCCCAAGAGGGGAGAAAACTCTCTAGACCTATCTATCCTATTCTATCAATTTTTTCTAATCTAAGCTCCTCCTCCCTAGGTTTTTGGACAAAAGGGATTTATATAGGTGACAAAGAAAAGGGACAACTTTCCCAAAATAACCCTTGGCCCGACCACGAGTGCTCACACGCGTGTGAGTGGCGTGGGGGCTTCTCTGGAAAGATTCCACGCCCAGCCACACGCGTGTGAAGGGGCGTGGGGCGCTACTGCATGATGGCTTGTTCACCTTTTTGCTCCATTTTAGCTTTAAATCCCTTTCAAACCTGTGAAATGCTTCAAAAACTCTTTCTGGGAATGTTGTTAGAGGAAACTAATCGCATTTGAGCTGAAACACATGCAATTATTGTGAAAGGATGCCAAAACGATGCGATTTTAATCTAATAAAGACCCCTTATAAGTGCTATCCTTAGTGCTTATCAGAATACAAGAACACTGATAGTGTTGGTTAGGGGCTCACCGTTATGCGTAACTTTAACAGGACCATGGAGTTCAACCCTTGTGATACTCGATGGCATCCTTCGCGCACTTGTACCTGAGTCGAAATCATAGCATTTCAAGTTAGAATCATGCGATTTTCCTTGGCGTAAACCATGGAGGGGGTTTAGAAATGAAAAGAAGGGGGAGTAGGGTTGGGTTTGTCCGAATCCCTGGCTTGATTAGCCGAGGACCATAGTGTTTCTCCGTAAAGCGTGGCGTTGAGTCTATCTTTGACTACTTTGGTTAGGTGAGAGAACACTATTGTTTGGACCCTATGTTGTTGTTTGCTATTACCATAGGTTTAAGGGAGACAACGAGGCTAACAAACAAGTTCGTGGGTTATTGAAATTCTTATGGATCAAATTAAACTCTAAAGGGATAGCTTTGGTTGTTTTTCCCAGGCTGACTCCATTACACTCACAACTAGGAAGTAGGGAGGCTGGTGACGGGATAACTAGATGAATCTATGACTATTATTAGTTCCTAGATGACTTAGCTACGCTCGCAGCTCGAGAGTATGGGGGGCTGGTGACGGGATAATTGGATAAAATGGATCAGACTCGGAACACTCTTAGTCTAACCTATCAGAGCAATTAACACAGTTAAATATTGGCAAATTCAGGGGTCTTTCTCTACCCGTTTAACGGTCCAGGTACACCCAGGTTCGCTCCGAGAGGCACAAGAGCTGGCCCAAGGGGAATCGTCACTTGTGGGAATCGAACCCGGGTTCTCCCGAAATTATCCCCCACAAAGAGAGCTCATTTACCACTTGAGCTACCCCATTGGGTTTAAAACCTAGGTTCCTATGATAGGTGGGGAACACGCTCAAAACTTGTACTCGAACTATTAACAATACAACTTGTCTCTATTTACTTACAAATATTTTTTGGTAACATTCTTACTGTCACACGCGATACGTAAGAGTAAGTGTCTAATGTAAAAAATTATGATTATAATAAAATAATTCAAATAATAATATTAGTAAAATAAATTATACAAGTCATAGAATCTATATTATATTCTATATATATGTATTTATAATTGTATTTTCTTATGATTTCCGGTTACTTTCTTCATTGTTTCGATCAGGTGTTAGCCGATGGCCCTTGGACGTTTGAGCAGTGTCTACTGGTGATGCAAAGGTTACAGCCGGGGGGGTGATCCAGAACTGGGGTCGCTAACTCAGGCTGAGTTTTGGGTGCAGATTCACTCGTTACCAAGTGGGCTTAGGTCTAAGGTGGTGGTTTCAGCGATTGGTTCGTTCTTGGATACGTTAGTTCATACTGATGAAAAGAACTAGGATGGATCCATGCGTTTGTTCTACCGTGTCCGTGTGGGAATTGATATAACAAAATCTTTGAAGAAGCAGATGAAGGTGAAGAAGGACAACGACACTTGGGCGTTCATTGATTTTCGGTACAAACGTCTTCCCACTTTTTGTTTCTTGTGTAGCGTGATTGGACACGGTGATCGCTATTGTCCAAAGTTTATAAATGGTTATGATCGGAATGCGGTGAAGCCCTATGGGGCGTGGATGCGCGCCGGTTCTAGGCGTTCAATGCCCTCATCTGGTCAAAGGTGGGTAGCACCACAAACTGATGCTGAACGCGAGAATTGGAGATCACCGGCAATGGAAGCAGCTGTGAGTCCTGTCGACGTTTAAATCGGCGAGAAGGGAAAAGAGTGTATGAATATGGCTACTGACTCTGTGGCGATGGTTCCCTACACTGCTGTTTCACATGACCATGTTCCAACGGTGGTGGTGGGAGAGCAAAAGCGGAAACGAGTAGATGAAAGGGTTTTTACCCGGGATGATGAGACCACTGGAATGGACTGTGAGGTTATGGGTTCAAAAAACATATTGGAGGCGGGTCTTGCCGTGCAAGCCCGCCTAGGATTATGAGTCTTTTATCTTGTAATTGCCAAGGGCTTGGCAACCCGACGGCAGTTCGAATCCTTGCGGATTTAGTCCGCGTTAAGAGGCCAAAAGTGGTTTTTCTAATGGAGAAGTTTGTGGATAAGAGGCGAATGGAGCTGGTGCGTGTGCAAATTGGGTATGATTGTATGTTTGTGGTGGAAGCTAGTGGACGCAGAGGTGGGCTAACACTATTGTGGATGAATGATATACAAGTGGAAGTTACATGTTTTTCAAATAATCACATTGACGTTAACTTGTCTTTTGATGTTGGAAGACCTCTCTGGAGGTTCACAGGTTTTTATGGGCTCCCTGAAAGGCAACGTCGTAGGGAATCGTGGCAGTTGCTACGCACGTTGGCTGCACATAGTGACTTGCCATGGGTCATTATGGGCGATTTTAATGATCTTCTACGCACGCAGGGACGACTTCCCCATCCTGATTGGTTGATTTCGGGGTTCAGACAAGCAGTGTATGAATGCGGGCTTCAAGATTTTCCTTTTGAGGGTCACCAGTTTACATGGGAACGATCAAGGGGAACAGTTAATATGGTGGAGGAGAAGCTGGACAGGATTCTCACCACGGAGTCTTGGTTAACTCTTTTTTATGGTACCCGGGCATTGTCGCACATATGCCTTTATAGTGATCACCTCCCATTGATATTGACTCCGAAATCCCTTATTCGACAGTGTACACGAAAGAGGTTTTGTTTCGACAATATGTGGTTGCGTGAGGACAAATGTCGTGAGATTGTCACACAAAGCTGGGATCGTTCTAGGGGTCTGGATGTAATAACACGAGTTGAGAATTGTGGAATTGATATTTGGCACTGGGGCCGAGTTTACAATAAGGAGTTTCAGCGGAAAATAGACAACTGCAAATGTCGGTAGGATTGTTTAAGGGACCGGCGTGATAGTGGAAGTATGGCAGATTATTCACGTGTAGAGAAAGAGTTGCTTTTCCTTCTTGAACAAGAACACATTTTCTAGAAACAGAGAGCTAAGGAGCACTGGTATAGGGGAGGGGATGTGAACAGTAAATTTTTCCATAACTCACTTAAAGCGAGAAAGAGAAGGAATAGGTTGCAGGGGTTGAGGAATGCGGGCGGAGTCTAGGTTGAGGATGAAGCCGAGATGGGTGAGATCATGATTGACTATTTTGGCAATCTGTTTAAATCAGAACAAGATGACATGCATGAAGTTCTGGAGTGCATTGACGCTAAGGTCTCGGCTAGGGATAACAAAATGATGCTTCGTCCTATAAGTTCCGAGGAGGTACGCCTTGCCGTGTTTCAGATGCACCCTGACAAGTCTCCGGGACCTGATGGGCTCATCTCGAGGTTTTATCAGCACTTCTGGGATATTGTTGGCGGGGAGGTAACTGGTTTTTGCAAGTCTTTTCTTGAATCGGCCAAGCTCCCAGTCAAGGCAAATGATGCGTATATTGTGTTGATCCCGAAGAAGACTAAACCGGAAAGTATGATGGACCTTCGCTCGATAGCGTTATGCAACGTCTTATATAAAATTGCTGTGAAGGTATGTGGTAACAGACCGAAATTTCTTCTTGATGGTATCATCTCAATGGCCCAGAGTGCTTTTGTTCCCGGTCGTTTGATTAGTGACAACATCATGTTAGCTTATGAGGTGCACCATTTTCTGAAGAGAAAGACATAGGGAAAGGAAGGGGTGGTGGCATTAAAGGTCGACATGAGCAAGGCCTATGACCGTGTTGAGTGGAAGTTTGTGGAAACAATGCTGATTAAGTTGGGGTTTGCTACTCAGTGGGTGAATATCTTGCTTGAATCAGTGTCTTCTGTGACTTACCATGTCTTGCATGAACAACACCAGTTGGGGCCGATTGTTCCGGAAAGAGGGCTCTGCTAGGGTGACCCTCTATCGCCTTACCTTTTCTTATTAGTGGCGGAGGGATTAAGTGCGCTAATCGAAAGGCGAATGAAAGCAGGTTCTTTACATGGGGTACGGGTCTCCAGGGGTGCCCCGTCGATCTCTCATTTGTTGTTCGCGGACGACTGTTTCCTTTTCTTTCGATCAAACCCGTAGGAGTGTGCCACTATGAGGTCTGTTTTGGATGTTTATTCCGTTGCTTTGGGTCAGAAGATTAATTTTGACAAATCAACAGTCTGTTTCAGTTCCAATGTACCACAGGATGTACGACATGATATGACTATTTCGCTGGGAGTGGTGGAGAGCGATACTTCGGGGAAGTATCTAGGGTTACCATCTATGGTTACTAGAAGGAAAAAGGAAATCTTGGATTTTTTAAAAGATCGCATCCTTGCAAGAGTGAGAAGTTGGAACTCTAAATTCTTATCTCGTGCTGGCCGGGAGGTACTTTTAAAAAATGTTATTCAAGCTATGCCGGTGTATGCTATGATGGTGTTTCTCCTGCCCGTTGGTCTGTGTAAAGAGATTGAGACATTAATGAACGAATATTGGTGGACTGGATCAGTGGGGAATGGAAAGGGAATTCGGTGGCAGAACTGGCGTGGGTTCTTTGCACCGAAAACTAAAGGGGGTATGGGTTTCAGAATGTTGCATGAGATTAATTTAGCTCTATTGGGGAAACAAGCGTGGAGGTTAATCACAAAACCCTCAACGTTAGTTGCCCAGGTGTACAAAGCTCGTTATTACCCGAACTCTTCATACTTGGAGGCAGTTGAGGGTAGTAATCCATCATACATTTGGCGTGGTATGCTTGCAGTGCAAGATGTTCTCCGGGAGGGATGCCATCGCTGTATAGGGAACGGACACGATTCTGTCATTGGTAAAGATGCATGGTTACCCGATGATAATATTCCGTATGTTCAGACTGTGCTTCATGAGTCTATTTATAATGCTCTGGTCGCCTCGTTAATGACTACTCAAGGTACGAATTGGGACAGGGATTGTGTTAATGATATTTTTAATCCCCGTGCTGCTTCTTTAATTATGAATATTCCTATTAGCAGTCGTAAACCACCTGATAGGTGGACTTGGCATTGGGAACCTAAAGGGGAT
Organism: Ipomoea batatas; assembly: GCA_002525835.2. Classification (NCBI taxonomy): domain Eukaryota; kingdom Viridiplantae; phylum Streptophyta; class Magnoliopsida; order Solanales; family Convolvulaceae; genus Ipomoea; species Ipomoea batatas. Next base: position 288,069 of record NXFB01000053.1, read on the forward strand.
TATTCTGTTAAATCATGTTATCGTCGTCTCTCAGCTTGTATTGCTGATGACCGGCCTTGGAGTAAAATATGGGCGCTGCATGTGCCTCCTAAGGTCAAAACTTTCTGCTGGCAGTTGGCCTCTGTTTTTCTCACTACTCTTGATGTGCTTTTGGCCCGTCATGTTCATTGTGTTATTACTTGTCATATGTGTAGGGCCGAAGAAGAAAGTGTTTGTCACTTGTTTGGCTTGTGTAGGGAGGTAAAGAAGTTATGGACGACTGTGGGGGTGTTACCAGGTAATGTGCCATGTGATAATATTTCTGATTGGTTTTTTGAGTGCATTAAAAGGTTAAAAGATGATGAGTTGGATGGTTTTCTGATGACTTGTTGGGGGATTTGGTGTAGTACAAATGAGAGTGTGTGGAAGGGGATACCCTTTAATCTTAATCTGGTATTACAGTGTGCTGCCTCTCTGTTGCAAAACTGGCGAGCAGCAAATCAGACACCATCCTCAGAAATCTCATGCAGACATCCGGCTCGATGGGTATGGCCAGGCAATGGACGGCTGAAGTTAAATACGGATGTGGCGATCTTACGAGATCGTAATATTATGGGTTTAGGCTGGGTCTTGCGCGACGAAGATGGCAGGTTCCTGGCAGTGAAGAATGTTTGCAAGTCCAGTTCGTTCGAGGTGAAAGAGGCTGAGGCTATAAGCATGCGGGAAGCTCTCAGTTGGCTAAAGGATATATACGGGCATGGGAAGTGTTGACGTGGAGACAGATTCACAACCTTTATTTAATGATTTATCTTGTATTTCCTCTTCTTTTTATTCTATTTTAGGTTTGATTGTGGATGATGTTAAAGAATTGTCATGTTTGATTGATGATGTCAAATTCGGGTTTGTTAAGCGATCTGCGAATCAGGTTGCCCACTTTGTTGCTAGGGCGGTCGGTTCTGAGTCAGGTTGCGGGGAGTGGTTTGATCGATACTCCTCCCCGTTTTCTTGTTGAGCATCTTGATTATGATTTAATGAATTAAGTTTTCTTCTTCACAAAAATTGAATTGTAAATAACTTCAATCAAGACTGATTAACCGAAACAAACACATAATAAAAGTGACAGAGAGAATGATTGGTAAATATGTAAATGATATTTTATAGTATATATTCAATTTAATAGAATATTTAGTAATTATGTAATTATTTTGTTACGTAATGTATTAAAGGTAAATATAATAATTAGGTAATTGATATTAATAATTAGTACTTTGCTAATAGAATATTTAATGATGTAAGAGCAATTTGGTCTGAAAAATTTAAATATAATATTTTCAATATAATAGTTTATTGTGTAAAGAATATAACTAATGAATAGATGTAATAACAATAATAATAATAACAACAACAACAACAACAACAACAACACCATCACCAACAACAACAACAACAACAATAACAGCAACAACAACAACAATAACAATAATAATAATAATAAGACAAAATTTTTTGTAAGACCGTCTCACGGATCTCAATCTGTAAGACGGGTCAGATCTTTGATTACTGAGTGAAACGGTCTCACACAAGTGTTATCCTAATAATAATAATAATAATAATAATAATAATAATAATATGAAAAGTACTACGTGTACTCCTTTCACAAATTAATTTCGGATGTAAACAACTTTTTCTAGATCGACAAAATGAAAATGTTATATCCATGCTTGCTATACTAAGAACATAATTAATGGAGTAGAATTTTAGAGTATCATAGACATCTAATAATATATCCATTGGATGAGAAAAGAGAAATAATAAGCATATCTGATCTTTATGTATTGTCTAAGTCAAATTTATAGCTGGCGTAGGTGTATATTGAATCCAGAATGTCTCGGGTACAGTGGATAGGGGACTGCAAAATGAATCATGCATGTATGTCAATCATTGAGATGCATGGAGGATGTAGCTTCTATAGAACGACAGCAAAGCAAAAGAATTGAGTTGGAGTTGAAAGATCAAACTGTTACATAATCATGAGAATAGTATATATTAGTCTATTCCATCTTTCTCAATTATTTATACTTTTTAAAATATTATAATCAATCTAATTATGTCGGATTTTTTAAAGGGTCACACTTGTGTGAGACCGTCTCACGTGTCCTTATTCGTGAGACGGGTCGGGTCAAAGCACCATGCAAATGTCATACTTATATGTGCAAATCTCACACTTATATGCTCAAATATAACACTAATCAAAAATACAATTTTTGTTACTTATAAGAGAAAAAGTAATACATTTTTCATAATAAGTAATGTTCACAAGTGCCTCTCACTTATAAGGGCAAATATAATACTTTTGAGGAAAAATGTAATACTTTTAAATCGAAATGTAAAAGTATTGTATTTTCCCTTAAAAGTATTACATTTACCCTAATAAGTAACAAAAATTTTGTTTCTGTTTAGTATTACATTTGAGCATATAAGTATGACATTTATGCATATAAGTGTTACATTTGCATCTTGACCCGACCCGACCCGACCCGTCTCATGGTGAGACGGTCTCACACAAGTTTTTGCCTTTTTTAAAATATCAAGTTTATGTATGAAAATAATTTAAATATATTTACTAAAGAGCTGAGATTAACTTACCTGGACGGGTCAATGGGCAATCCGCAAGCCCATGGCCTAGGTTGATGGTTTCCAGCAAATTATTGCATGAACCATGGTCCACACAGTTGTGTGGACTAAAAATAAAAAGTACATTATTTTTGTATTGGAGGTACATTATTTTTGTACTGTAGGTCCGTCAAATAATGTACATTCAGTACAAAAATAATGTACCCTAAAATAATGTACCTACAGTACAAAAATAATGTACCTTCAGTACAAAAATAATGTACTTTTTATTTTTGGCCTGTGTGGACTATGGTCCATGCAATAATGATTGATGATTTCCATTGCACTTTGGAAGGGTGTTAACCTAAGGTCTACCTTATAGGTGGAGTGTACGTCATAATATATGGTAGAGGGGCCTGCGTTTAAAAAATAAAGATCTGAGATCAAATAAAATGGTTTTTCCCTTCTCTTTTTGGTTAAAAGTTATAGTGATTAAGGATGGTAATTTACATGGCAAAATACTTGTATGGATCATGATCCAAAATGACGTCGTTGAATTTTATGAGTTAAAATAATGTACATTATGAGTTAGAATAATGTACATTATGCGTTAGAATAATGTACTTTATGTGTTAAATAATGTACATTATGTGTAAGAATAATGAAACTTCTGGGTAAGATAATATATTTTATGAGTTAGAATAATGTACATTATAAGTTATAAAAAAGAGTTAATACCTATTTTGAATCATGGACTATTAGGTAATGCGTAATTTAGTTTCTCGACAATAAAAGTACCCAATTTAGTCATCTAAATTGTAAAATCATACCCAATTTGGTCCTCCGTTACAATTGTCATCCATCCACCGTTATAGAGAGGGGCATAAACGTCTTTTTATCTAATAATCAAGGGACCAGAATGGGTATTAACTATTATTATTATTATTATTATTATTATTATTATTATTATTATTATTAGTTAATTCCACTAGAGGTCCCTTGTCTTTGGTAGGGGGGTGTGCATTCGGTTAACCAAACCGTTTTAACCGAACCAAATTAATTGAAATTTTAAAACCTTTAACCGTTAACTGATAAGCCGTGAATTAACATATAAATATGCTTTAATTGTATTAACTTTTAAGTAAATTTTATGTGTTCGTGCAAGAATGGAGTATATTTCAGGTGTTTATGGCGCAATGATTGAAAACCGGGACCTAGGCATGATGAAGCGTAAAATGAAGGCGAATCAGGATGAATTCAAGACAAAATGGTGCAAGAATGAATGGCTAAAACCATAACAAAGTTCAATGGAGCAACGGAACAAGGATTTAAGTCAAACCGTACCACCGGGAAGGTGTCAAGCTGCTGGTCACACCGTGACCAGCAAAGTGACATCTTTGACACATTAGCTTGATGACCACTGATCAGAAAGTAGTCTTGGGAGTCACGGTGGAGGTCACGGTGTGACCACCACCGTGACCAGGCAAATTGGTGGCGGTTTTTGGGCGCGACTTCTCCAACTATAAATAGCCATAAGCTTTATTTTTAGATTATCTTTCAAAATTTTTAAGTCCTCTTTTAATTTCCCTCTCTACAAATACTTTAGAACATAAATCCTTTGTAATTCCATTACTTTTGAAGAAGATTTAGGAAGAATTATTCATTGTAATTGCACATTAAACTTCAATTTCATATTTGCTTTGTACAAATTGAAGCAAGTAAGATTTTCTATTTCTTCTTCTTGCAATTATCAATTCCTTTTTGTATTTAAATCCATTGCATAGTATTCCAATTGCTTTTAATTATCAATTCCATTATGAGTAGTTAAATCCTTTAGGGATTTAGATTGAATTGCTATGTATGAATGCTTATATGAACTAAATTGTTTAATCTAGGTTTTTCATTGCTTTTATAATGAATATGATTGTGGAATTAGGAAATTATTTGACACTTGTTTGGTTAAGATCCAACCTTGACAAGAGATGTATGGAATTGGTGTTTCACCTATTAGAATAGGGATTCACCATGACCAATCCTTCCCACATTTCTAACTTGCCCTTGAGAAAGGGAAGTTGGAAGGGATTATGCACACAAGGTGTTTGATTAAATACCTCACCTAGTCTAATTGCTATGAGAATGGGGTTAGAATTTTGGTGGTAGCCAATGTTCACGAGAGTGGCATTGGCATTAACGTGATCCACTCACTTCATTGTTTAGCATTGTTTAGCCTAGAACCTTAGAACATTATAAAAGCATTTGTGCATTGCTATTTGATTTAAATCCTCCTGTTTATCATTGTTTATTTCTTAAATCAATTACTTGTTTTGTCTTGATGATCTCATGAAATCAAATATATCATTTTGGTTAGCTTTCAAACACTTGATGAACCCGTGTTTAATCCCTTGCTACTCGAATCCCTCCTAGACATTCCTAGAGGACGACAATCAATAATTAAACCACTAAAAATACAACTTTCATTAACCGAACCGAAGTTTGAGTTATCGAATTAATCGAAGAGAAATTATTTTTGGTTAATCAGTCGGTTAACCGATTCACCGAACTTTTTAAATCTAAAATATAAAATTCTAAAAATAACACCTAAATTAATAAATTCAATTAAAATAAAATACAAACCATC
>NXFB01000053.1:293817-309146 GCA_002525835.2 Ipomoea batatas
TTAGTCCTTTCTCATGACTTTTTCTATTTTTAGTAAGGGCATTTTTGCCTTTTTATATTATTCTTTTATAATTTTTCCGGTTCAACCAATTTAATTCGTTTAGGACTTTAGATAACCTCTGAGTTTTAGTAACCATATTTTTCAACCGATTTTTAGTAAAGTCCTAAACCAATTAAACCGATTGAAACGGGAAAAAATAACAAAAGAAAAATATGAAGAGACAAAAATGCCCTTACTAAAAATAGGAAAAGTTATGAGAAGGACTAAAAACGTCCAAAAAAATAATAGTCTGTGATGTTAAATGTCAAAAACGACAGTCTGGGACTAAATTTGGAATTGCCAACAAAGACAATGCATCTCTTATTATTAAAGTGTTAAATCCTAAAAATAATACCAATAATAATAAATTCAATTAAAATAATGTAAATAATAATAAATCCATAAGAAAATATACAAAAACAATACCATAACAACATTACAAATTTATAGAGATCTTACTAATTTAGACACACACACACACACACACACACACACATATACCATTAACCGAATTTTTAAAAAACCTTTAACCATTAACCGAATCGAAAAATTCGGTTAAAAAAATGTTAACCGAACTTTGTCAGTTCAATCGGTTTCCACACCCATAATCAAAACAAGCCTGTTGATCTTACGTATTTTCACAAGATTTCTTTCAAACAATCCAAGTTCGTCCAAGAGCACAATAATTTCACTGCAAATCGAATCATCAAAAGATGTCATTATGCTCCGAAAATGACTAAAGAGTGGTCAAGTGAGTGAAGCATTATTTGAAGATCATTATAGAATTCGATTTTTGTCAGCAGTCTCTCAATTAAGCCCATCACATGTGATTGTCCTAATAATGCCCTTTGGCTTTCTTATGTGATTTGATTGTTATTACATATGAGTGAAATTTATCATGTGCACATATAAAATAATGATTGCGAATTTATCTAGCTTGTCACAAAAAAAAAAAAATAGAGAGAAGACATCTTGATAGTGGATCGATCAAGATCAAACTAAAGATGTTTTGTGAAACTCGTTTTTCAAGAACAAAGACCACATTAAACAAATTAAAAATGGGGGAAATCTTAAAATACATCATATGATGCCTTAATGGCTATGCCAACTCTAGGCACCAAATAACAATTATAAAGTTAGATTCAAGAGGATAATAATTTGCGCACTCTAATCAATGTTTATTTAACTAAAAGGAAAAAAAATTAAGATTTCATTAGCTTTCTTAGTCAATTAACGCACACCACATTTAAGGACAGATAGACAGACTTTATTAGTTTACATTTTAGTTTTTAAAATAATATGGTAGGAAGTAATATGGTGATGGGAGACATAGTAGTAGTAGTAGTAGGTGTTTGGTCGGGCCGGCCGTAATGAATGATCGTTGTTCGAGAACAAAACAATAAGACTTTAGGTTTCGCTATCGCTCTTCGATCCTTCGCTATCGCAAGAATATAGCGATCGAAGAGCGATGGCTCGGCTGCATCGCGTATTACACCGTATTGCCAGTGAGAAGAGAGACAGGAGACGAGAGCGGATTCATATGAGTTGTTCTTGTTTGAGTTGCTTGACCGGACGGAGGGTATCTGTAGCGAGCCCTCGACGATTGAGAGGACTCGAACCTAACCCCTGTCTTTTAAAGTAGTAGTAGATCGATTATGGATAGCAATCGTAACGGAGGACCAAATTTTGGTATGATTTTACAAGTTAGAGGACTAAATTAGGTACTTTTATGGTCGAGGAACTAAATTACGCATTACATAATAATCGAGAGACAAAAATGGGCATTAACTCTTATAAAAATGTATGTTGCAGTGAGTCATGTGAAAAAAAATTACGCAAAACGACGTTATTTTTGGACCGAGGCGGTCAACAACAATAACTATTGAATTTACATATTCTCACTTTTTTTTTTTGAAAATAAAGAAGCTAATTCATTAATCATAGGCTGAAACGTTTACAATAAAGATCGATGGAATGGTCAAACATTCCTTACAGTCAGACATAGAAACAACTTCCCTAGCATAGAAAACTTGATTCGCACACTGTTTCACAAATTTGAAGCTGAATTCTTTGAACGAACTTAAAGCTTCTTTAATGATTTGGTCAAACGTACCCAAGACTGACACTGGTTGAATAGTCTTGCACACCACCTGAGTATCTATTTCCATTCTTCTATCCATCGACAATATCTCTATTGGGCTGAAATGCATATCATAGTTCATAGGAGTCTCTTTCTCATTGTCATGTTTGTCACCCAGGATGAGATTCACGTACGCTATGACTAGTTTTATCATTTCACGCATTATGAAAAAAGAACTCGCCAAGTAAACGAGAGGAAGAAACTCGTCAAAACAACGAGAGGAAAAACACAAAAACTGCAAACAAAATTAAACCAATAAAACAAAGCAAAGGGAAACAACAGTGCGAAAATAAGAGAGTAACGACTGGTAGCTGTGGAGATGGAGGAGAAAACAGTGAATGCAGAAAAGACAATGGCGATGGACACTACCTGAGGTGGAGATAGCACCAGGGGAAGAAGATTGGACGCCGCCTCCAATCCGCTTGCTTCACGGAGGCGGCGGCCGTGAAGAAAACAATAGAGGAGAGAAACTCAGTAGGGTTTAGTAACAATTTTTTAAAAATTAAGAATAAAAACACTTTTATTCACTCTACATGATTTGGGTTTGAATTTAAATTTTAAAAATTTACTCTTCTTTTACCACAACTATTCTCAAAGTGTAGTTTTAATATATTATTTATAATTAATATTAGCTTGTCTATATATGTACATAATCATCGCATTGTCGATGGATAATGGTTGTTTCCATTTAATTTCAATTCTTAAAAATTAAAAATTAAATAAAATAAAAATCATACATATGGAATTCACGTAAGTATCAAGATATCACATGTTAGTCTTGTGAGTGTCACATCAACGATAACTTGTTAAATTTGTAATATTAGGGTCTAATTTCATTATCTCAGGTATACAAGTAGGAGACTTCATTAGATTTTTTTTTTTTTTTTGTTAAAAGACTTAATTGCACTATTCGTTAGACTTATTCACTTTCAATTCCCATGTATACCAAACATTGGAATTGATATTCCCAGTAATTTTATTCTTGTAAACCAAACACTGAAATTTAAACTCCACTTTATTCTCACATTATTCTTTTCCTATAGAATTACAATTCCTTTCCCACATAATTCCTTCACTCCAACCAAACAACGCCCCGTTAAAGTATAATATTATTATAATTATAACTAAAGAATATTTTTTTCAGCATTAATGTACTATAATTATTAAGCCATTTTAATGATTTTTCTAATTTGTATCTAATTGATTTAGAGACTATTATATAAATCATACATTTCAAGATTCTTTTTTACCTTATCATAATTTCACATTTTTCATTGTATTTCTTGCTTTTTCAGCCACATACTTAAAAAACTACCCATAACTGCTCATACTTTCGTTTTACTCAATGAAATAATTACCTAAAGTACTGCTTGGACAATAAGGGTACGATTGATTTGACTGTACGAGGTGTTACGGTTATAGGATTGAGATGACCTTTTTTTTTGTTTTTTTCTGTTTTTTTTTTGTTTTTTGTTTTTTTTTGTCAAAGACAGTTGTAATCAGCTGCTATAAATATATTATTTTTAGGTTTATTTCATTGGGTTTTGTATTTATTTATTTATTGTATTTTATTTATTTATTTACTTAGATGAATAAAATAATAGTAAGGATTATCTTCTACATGTATCTATACTAAATGACATGTATACAATATATTTGGACTATATGCATATTACTAACATATGTTATGTGTAATTTTATATTCTAATAAAATAAAATGAAAATTTCAAGTAAGAAATTGATATGTGAAATTTATTCTAATTAGATAGAATTGAAGTGGTAACTGCAACCATAAAAGAATTTTTTCTCTCTAGTGTATCTAGGGTTTCGTCTCCTCTACTAGGGTTTTCCTAGGTTTTTTCGTTGCTTCAGAGCTCTCCCTCCGATTCTTTCATCGGTTTTTCTCACTACGATTAGTGTTTTGCGGTGTGTTTCCGTCTTCGGTCGGCAGGTTTTTGCATGGCGTCTCAATTGAACGAAGGCGGTGTTGGGGCCTTGACAGCACGCTGGGCTGATCTTGATCTTGAGGAGGAGGATGAGGGTTTTGAACCAGTAGGTGAAGGGGTTGGCACGGTAGAAGTTGGTGGTCCGGAGGCGTGGGTGATTGTAGGTCGGTTTCTGACCACCAAGTTCATCAAAGTGGAGTATATGCGGCAGGTTATGGCTTCGGTTTGGCATCCTGTGAAGGGGGTCCAAATTACGGAGATTCAGCCCGGCTTGTTCTATCTTGTTCTTGTTTTATCATGAGTCGGACATGCAGCATGTGTTAGAAGGAGGGCCTTGGTCCTTCGAAAATCATACGCTGGTTTGTCGACAAGTTTGCGATTGTAAGCTGCCTGGGGATGTGGTGTTTGATGTTGTTGATATGTGGGTTCAAGTTCACGAGTTACCTTTGGGCTATACGTCAGACTCCGTACTTGAACAGATAGGAAATTTTCTTGGAACCTACGTGCGAGGAGATGATAGGTTTGCAGGGGCTCCTTGGAAGACTTTCTTCCGTATCCGTGTTTCAATTCCGGTGGCTCGACCGATTAAGCGTCGCATGAAGTTGGTAAAGCGCGACAAAACTACTTGCTGGGTAAATTTTAAATATGAGAGGTTGCATTCCTTTTGCTTTTACTGTGGAATGCTTGGCCATGTTCACAAATTCTGCTTGAAGGCGAGGGAGGCGGTCGTTCCAGTGGAAGAGTACCCCTTCGGTCCAGAGATGCGAGCTGGTGTGAACAGAGGTCCTCGTGCAGTTGGCGATCCCTGGCTGATTCCTCTTACCGGTCCGAATCGTCAGTCGCAGGCCGAGGAGGATACGACTGTCACGCACGGGCGTTTGAGCATGCAGACGATGAATGAGCAGCAGATTGATACCGGTGTGGTGGCGGTATCTAAGAGGCGCCGGGAGGGTTCCGGGAGTGGAGGAAGGAACTCGGGGAGTGGTGGTAGGTAGCAGTGATGCAATGAACGTCGATGTTCAAAAAAACTTGCGGGCGGCGGGTCTTGGTCCCTAGACCCGCCCATCATCATGAGTACCCTATTCTGGAACTGTCGTGGCTTGGGAAATCCACGAACAGTTCGTGAGTTAGTGGACCTTGTGTCCCGTAAGAAGCCTGAGTTTGTGTTTTTGATGGAAACGAAAGTTGGCCGTTTTCATGCAGAAAGTCTCCGAGTGAAGTTGGGGTTTGATGGTCTGTTCTTTGTGGATAATGTTGGATTGAGTGGAGGGCTAGCTCATCTTTGGCGGAAGAATTGTACGGCTAGCTTATTAAGTTATTCTAAAAATCATGTTGATGTGCAGGTTAATATTTCGCACTCGCCACTCTGGCGTATGACATGTTTCTATGGATTTCCTGAGCGTCACAGAAGGAGGGAGTCTTGGGATTTACTACATTCTCTTGTAGGTAGATCTGATCTACCTTGGGTGGTGTTGGGAGATTTCAATGATCTCCTATATCAGTCTGAGAAACGTGGAGGAAATCCACATCCAGAAGCTCTCCTACGTGGCTTCGGGGAAGTGGTGGAAGCCTGTGGTTTGATTCAGTTACCTCTGAGAGGGCATAAGTTCACGTGGGAGAGAGGACGTGGAACAGAAGCATGGATTGAAGAGAGATTGGATAAGGTGTTGGTTACTGGTAGCTGGGGCACTATACAGCCTTGTGCTACGGTAGACAATATTCTTATGCGGACTTCAGATCATTCGGCGTTGTTCCTCTCGGTCAGTGATTTACAGCTTAGAGGGATTGGGCGTCGCCAGAATTTTAAGTTTGAAATGGCCTGGTTGTTAGATGAAGGCTGTAAGGAGGTTGTTTAGTCTGCCTGGCAAGCTGGTAGAGCAGAGGGTTTAATGGGCTGTTTAAAAATATGCGGTGATAAGCTGATGGCCTGGGGTGGAGATCACTTCCATAAGTTTGGGGAACAGATCAAGCGGTTACGAGGTAGACAGTTGATCTTACGTAATCGTAGGGACCCGGCTTCTTTGGCTGAGTTCCACAGTGGAGGATCAATTGGCCTGCCTGGAGGCGCAAGAGGATGTCTTTTGGAGACAACGCGCAAAGCAGCACTGGTTGAAGGGTGCGGATGCCAACACTCGCTTCTACCACAGGTATGCCTCTGCTCGTAAGAAGAAAATATGTTGATTAAGATTAAAAATGATAGTGGCGAATGGGTTGAGGGGGAGGCAATGAATAATGAGGTATTGGCTTATTTTGATACTGTTTTCCGGTCAAATGCGGAGTCTCCAGTGAGTCACTTCTATGATTCAGTGGTACCTAGAGTAACACAGGAAGACAATGACGCCATTCTTAGGCCTTTTGATCATGATGAGGTTAAAGCAGCTCTTTTTTCTATGTTCCCGGATAAGGCCTCTGGACCAGATGGCATGAATCCGGGCTTTTATCAGCATTATTGGGAGGTGGTCGGAGGTGATGTATCTGAGTTTGTGCTCCACTGTCTTAATACTTGTTCTTTCCCGGAGGGTCTCAATGATACCAATGTGGTGCTTATCCCCAAGAAGAATGTGCCTGAAGCTGTTGGTGATCTCAGGCCCATTGCTCTGTGCAATGTGGTGTATAAAATCATGGCAAAGGTATTGGCTAATAGGATGAAGCATTTGTTGGGAGGCATTATATCTGAATCTCAAAGTGCCTTTATTCTTGATAGGCTGATTACGGATAACATTCTGGTAGCTGCAGAGATAGGGCACTATCTCAACAGAAAGCAAACCGGTTTGGTAGGTTGGGGTGCTCTAAAACTTGACATGGCAAAGGCTTATGATTGGATGGAGTGGTCTTTTCTCCGTAAAATGCTCCAAGCACTGGGCTTTGCAGACAGATGGATTAATCTGATTATGCTTTGTGTCACTACTGTATCTTATAACATCATGATAAATGGGGTCAGTAGGGGACAGGTGATTCCAACTCGTGGTTTGAGACAGGGTGACCCCCTCTCCCCATATCTATTTATCATCTGTGCAGAAGGGCTCTCCCTTCTTCTCCAAAAGGCCCAGTTGGAGGGTTCAATCCATGGGTGCAGAGTAGCAAGAGGTGCACCACCTGTTTCGCATTTATTCTTTGCAGATGACAGCCTCTTATTCTTTAAGGCAAACTCCCAGGAAGCAGGTGTTATCAAGCATTGTCTCGAGGTGTATGAGAGTTTATCGGGGCAATCTGTAAACTTTCATAAATCAAGTGTCTGTTTTAGCAGGAACACTACTGAGGAGTACAGGGAGGAGGTGGCACAGGTGTTAGGAGTGACCCAGACTCCCAATTTTGGAAAATATTTAGGTTTGCCGGCCTTTGTAGGGAGGAACAGAAAGGCGGCCTTCTCTTACATTGAAGATAAGATTCGTCAGAGAATGGGTTCTTGGAATAAGAAGCTGCTATCACAGGCTGGGAAAGAAATCTTTTTGAAAACAGTGGCTCAAGCAATGCCTACTTTTTCAATGAGTGGGTTTCTTCTACCTGAGACCACATGTGTTTCGATTCAAAGGGCCATGAATAGTTATTGGTGGGATACTGGGAATGAAAGAAGGATTCACTGGAACGCCTGGGATCGTTTATGTGTGCCAAAAAAGTTTGGGGGACTTGGTTTCAAGGACCTAAGAGCTTTTAATTTGGCAATGTTGGGGAAACAGGCTTGGAGGATTTTGACCAAACCTCATTCGTTGGTGAGCAGGATATACAAAGCGAGGTATTTTCCACGTACTTCTTTTATTGATGCAACACTGGGTTCCTGGCCAAGCTACTGTTGGCGTAGTATCATGGCCACCCACGATATGATATGTGGGGGAGCAAGGCGGAGAATAGGGGATGAAAAATCTACTCTCATCTGGGTCATCCATGGCTGCCTAATGACCATTATCCCATGATTCAAACTATGATGCCGCCTACACTTAATGGTGCCTTAGTATCTGGTTTAATTGATGATAATACTAATACCTGGGACCATACAATTTTAACAGACATATTTCTCCCTGAGGATGTGTCTCGTATCTCTGGGATTCCAATCTCCCCAGGTTATGAGGATACATGGTTCTGGTTTGGCGACCCAAGGGGTTGTTACACTGTCAAAAGTGGTTACAGACTCATTATGGGTAATCTGGAAGACACTCCCACTCCCTTTGATAAATGGAACATATTGTGGAAGCTTAGGGTGCCTCCTAAGTGGAAGACTTTCTTATGGAGAGCTATCAATGATATTCTTCCCGTAACCACAAACCTTCTTAAAAAGAGAGTTGAGGTGGATCCTTCATGCCCTAAATGTGGGTAGCACATGAGGATACTATGCATGCCCTTATTTTGTGTGATTATTCCCAATTGGTTTGGCATGAGTCATCCTTGACCTTGTCATCTATTATGGGTGACACTTTTAGCATTTGGCTTTCAAATGTGTTGTCTCTTTTACCTGAGGATTGTGTGACTTTGGTTGTGGCAGTTTTATACTCAATATGGCATGCTCGAAATTCGGCGGTATGGGAGAGATATTTCCAGACTCCCAGGAAGGTATTTACGCAGGCACGACGCTCATTGTAGGCTTGGCAAAGTGTTCATGCCACCCAGGTGCTGCATGCAGATCCGGTACAGCCGTCTGCCGTAACTGCTACGAACGAACCTCAGCCGCAAGCATCCCTGCCCCTCCCGCGGTGTTTCTTCGACGCGAGCTATCATCCTACCACCAGGCGGGCATCCTATGGGGCAGTGTTATTCACGCAGAATGGAGAGTTCTCGGCGGCGTGCGCAGGCAGTCTCCCGACTTGTTTTTCGCCATTAATGGCGGAAACCGCTGCTTGTAAGGTAGCGTTGGAGTGGTTACTAGGGAAGGGCGTGCTCAATCTCGAACTGTTCACAGATTGTTCACAGCTTCGGGCAGCTTTGGTCGCATCTCACACGGCGTACCATTCTTATGTTGGATTTGGTTTGGATGCATGTAAGGCGTCGTTAGCTTTGTTTCTCCACTGCCGTGTTAGCCTAGTCACAAGAACTGCAAATATTATTGCACACACACTTGCTTCTAATGCTTTTGCACACACTGATAACTTGTACTGGGACCTAGTCCCTCCAGATTCTATCGCTACGTTTTTGAACTAATATATCTGGCTTTGGTTTTGGCTTTCAAAAAAAAAAAATATAGAATTGAAGTGTTCTATTTAATTTAATATCTTCATATTGTAGATATCTTTAAATTAATTTGTTTTGTATTTCAATTAAAAAATTTTAAAATTGAAATAATTTTATTTGATTCGAATTTAATTGTATATATTTTCAATCTTATATTTAAATTACCGTAAAGATTAATATTTTTATTAATTTAAGCTTATAATAAATATAATGATTTATAGTTGTAATGATTTATATTCATAATATGGTAACGATTTATACTCATAATATCATAAAATAACTAAAATTATATTAAAGAATGAATTGTACTCAAAATAATGGTAATGATTCATAGTTTTAATAATTTATCCTCAATATAGTTACGGAGTATTTTAATTCATACAAATTTAATAATTAAATTCTTTTAATTTGTACATGCAGTTTTCTTTAATTATAATTACTAAAGTAAGAAATATAATTAAAATCAAATTATAAAATTAACAAAATATGTGTTCATAAATATTTAGAATTCTTTTTTTAAATACATACATATACTTATGCACTAAATTAATCATACAAAATTAAAATGCTAATATTTTATTTTCTAAATGTAATTATTTTAATTATAAATCTATAAATATCTATACTTACTAATAAAAATAAAATCCTACTTTTACAATTTTTCGCCCAAACTGTTACTATATAAAATCTAATAACTATTATGTTAATTAAGCTACTAATTAGGCAAAGATCTTGTGGTCTAGTGGCACCTGATGCCCCAGTTTACACTCCCATATGGATGATGGGAGTGGGTTCGAGCCTCAGTGGAGGCAACTGTTGACTTTTTGTGCTTTAGTATGTTTAGAAAGTAGCTATGAACAGATACTCAAAAAAAAAAGGCTACGAATTACATGAATATTAGCATAACTACAATTAAACATGGCATAAAAGTATAATTGACTAATAATTATGATGTTAATTATTTCATAATTACACAGATATTAGTATAATTACAATTAAACTTGGGTTGTTGGATTTTTTATAATAATTACAATTAATTCATTCAAATATGGAGGAGGAAGAAAAAACTAAATGCAATATGGTGAAAATGAATATACTTAAGGTATAAAAATATAATTGCACATATATTAGTGTAATTGACTAATAATAATTACGTAATAATTATTATGGTAATTAAGCTAAACATTGGTCATTGAATTTATTTTTATAATAATTATAATTATAATTAAATTATTTCTCATTTTTCCCATATTTATTTTAGTAATAATATAATTACATAAGTCATATTCCATATCGATCTTTTTAAAATAATTATAGGCAAACAAGTCATATATTATTCAATTAATTGAGTGATACTTTTACACTAACCTTATACTCAAATAAATGTACACGTTCAATATTAGAATTTTTTATAATTTCATCTTTATTTTTATTATCTAAATATATAATAAAAAAATCTATTTGTGCACATCACGGATAATTGGACAATTTTTTGCTCTAATTCAAGCAAGGAAAACATCAGAAAACATAATCAATCCAACCAATTTCATCAATTACGCTACATAATTCGATGTTATAATTTATATAATTATATATCAATCCAAATATTCTTAAAATATTATAACAAATTCATTTCGTGCAACGCATGGGCAAAAATACTAGTAATAATAATAATAATAAAATCCTTTGATTTTGTCATTTGGCAAAAGGGAAAAGCCATGTACAAATCTTGCAGCTGGCCTGGCTATATTATACAAGATTGTGGTGGGGGTATGTACCTTGCCAAGTACTACTAGTTGTACAATAACTCGTGTATCTACACAAAATATTGGGAATTTGCCTTGGTAGTGATGGCTCAAAGTTAAGTACAATGAAGGCAAAATAAAAGTTTTGGTGCTAAATGGACCCAAATTGGGTCCATTTAGCATTTTTCAAAATAAAATCTTGAGAGGGCGGAACACCCCATGGATTATTCTTATTACAATCTTACGAGTTCATGTAAGCTATTTCATGTAACCCTATTCTTTTTATGCTTTTCTAACCATTAAATATAAACTAAACTTATATGAGTCTATTTCATGTAAGCTAAGATAGATGATAGATATATAATTAGTGCATTTTTGGATGATGATTTTAGTTTAATTGAGGGTTAAAATTGCACTAATTTATATTATTTGGCCTTATTTTGTGAATCAAGAAATGTTGGGGAAAGAATAGGAAAAGTGAGAGATGTTGAGTGATTTATGAAAATTTTAAAGTTGTCTTTGAAGAGATGGAAGACATGGAATCATAATTGAACCGGTTGTACCATGTGGTCACGCCAGAGCATCTTAAATGACTAATTTAAGTCTCACTTTTAAGTTTTCAACCGTTACACCTATTTCAGACGCCAAGGGTCTCCTTATTCAATGCATGAACCAGGACACTTTTTGAGGAAAATTAACTTAGAGAGTAAGGCTATGAATATAGGGATAGATTTAAGTAATTGAGTGCTAGTTGTTCACATCATCAAATTACTGAACAATTGCTTATTCAATATTTCTATGAAGGTCTTATACCTATGGATAGGAACATGATAGATGTAGCGAGTAGATGAGTATTGGTGAACAAAACACCCAATGAAACAATAATCTTGATTGCAAACATGGCTGCCAATGCTTAACGGTTTGGTTGCAGGCAAGATGTGAATCCCGAGAGAGTGAATGAGGTAAGAATTTCTACAATTGATAATAAATTAGATGCACTAACCTCTCTTGTGCGAAAAAAATGGTTGTAGGGATGGGGAAAAACACAACAAGTGAGAGCATATGGAATTTGTGCTAACTTGGACCATCCAACAGACTCATGTCCCTCTCTAGGGGAAGTTCATTATAGTTGGCAGTAAAATTAATGTTTGCACTTTTCTAAAAATAATTATCTAAATACTTATTGTATTTAGTATATATGGTATTAGGTCTTAGATACTACTTTTTGTTGGAATTACTCTAAGTTTTGTTAATTCGCTTTTGGATAGGTTTGTCATTGTCTTCGTTTTTATTGCTTATTTGTTTATGTTTTATTGGTAGTGTCTCATATGTAATTGGGTTATTGGTGCTAGTTTGCAAAAAAAAAAAAAAAAAAGAAAAGAATATATTTGAATCTAAAATATGTCAACATTATTATTGTTATTTTTGGTTTATTATTGTTTTAGTTTCATAATTATATTGGATTTAAAGGTGTTGGCTTTATTTTATGAGTTACAAACATGAATAGCGTCAGAAGAATGGGTATGCATTACTTGCATAAATTGAATGTTGAAAAATACCGAAAGAAGTGATAGTGAAGGGGCAAAATCATATTATCAATGTATCTCTTTCAATTATATTCGGGAGATGACTAAACTAAAGGGAGCCAACTATGCACACTAACTTCAATCTGATTCAATTCGCCCAACCAAAAAAATACTTGAAGGCTTGACAAATTCCCCAACTCTGGAGGAATCAATCCTGAAATCTGATTTGTATGAAGTTGCAATTGTACTAAACTTTTGTATTTGACAAAACAGAGGGGATAGAACCAGAAATGATAACCTTCAAAAAAAAAAAGAACCAGAAATGATAACCTTCAAAAAAAAAAAAAGAACCAGAAATGATATTATTACTAAACATGAGCCACCACTTATCGTGATGGAATTGGCAAGCAGTACTCCTTTGTTGCCACCCCCTTGTCTCCTACGTTTGCTTCAATATTCCACAAGGTTGATGAAGTCACAACAAATTAGGTGTTGGTCAATTAGATGCAGTTGGTGACTTCAGTATCAAAGAATCAATTTCAAACTTGAATGAGTTCAGAAGTGACAAAGATTCCAATGGAGTAAGTGTTCCTATTCAACATAATATTGGCTCTATTTCTCCGTGCCAATTTGTATGTGGATTAAAGCCAGGTTTATGCAGCAAAAAACTTCATGAAATCATAAAATTATAAAATCATGAAAAGTTTCTCTCTATTATGCAATTCTTTAGCTCTCATATGAGAATTTGTTCTAAACATTTTAGGTGGTATGGGGGTCTTTTAGATCAAGAAATTTTAATTTACTTCATCAAATTCTCCATTTTATTGTTGGGGAAGAATTAAATATGCAGAAGACCCCAAAAGTAAGGTGATTCATTGACGATTTTGTGTTCTTGATGCATTGAGTTCACTACATATATAAATGATACAAATTTGTGAGCCAAAAGATGATGTTTAATTGATCAAATTGACTATAGGCGGACTTCAAACCAGTGTTTAGAGAAATTTTGGCAACTCATCCAGGATTGAAATTCTTACATCGTGTACCTAAATTTCAAGAAAGATATGGTAACTTATTGCTCATTTGTTTTGTATCTTTGATTTTTCCCCCCATTTTTTGAAGGTTCTAATAAATAACACAATTTACTTTTAAAAATGAAGATATTTCCTAAAACATCTTACAATTTCCAATCTAATCAGTCTTCTTACATTAAAGAAATAGATGCATGAAATGTTGACCCTGTCATTTTTTAGCCATTTGATCATGATTTTATATATATTTATATATATATATATATATATATATATATATATATATATATATATATAGTTCCCCTAAAAATTCTATCCCTCCGTCGAAATCCATCCTAAGATGACTTATAACAATTAGATGTTATGAATTGGGACTCCACTAACTTATTATTAAAGACTAAATCATCCAATGAAAAGTGTAATGTCAAGACAGAGATTAGGAAGAGTATGTAGCATTACTCATATATAATGTTGTTCGATAAATAAAAAAATAATAATAGTACAATATTTGTAAAGTAAATTACAATTTTACCATTATAGAAATAAAGACAAAAATTATTAATAGCATAATGACCTAAATCATTCCCAATAATGCAAAAGTATAATTAAAATATTAAGTCTTGTTCTAAATAATCAAAAAAATATTAATTAAATGAAAAAAGAAAAAAAAAACGTAACTTAGATTTGTTAAAAATAATAATGCAAGAAAGTGATTTTCAAAATTGCTTATTTGTAATCTATTATGCTCAACTTTGAATGCAATGTATATAGTCTGGCTAATTAATTGATCAAAGTTAATGTTAAATTTTATACTGTATTGTTTAATATACTCTAACATATTCATAGTATATGTTCAACAATTACGCCAAACCTAATTAGAATGATATTTGAATCTAAGACCTTCCTTATGGAAATCAATGAGTAAGTTAATACTAATAAATAGTTAATTAACGGAATATTCCGTTACTAAAGTTTATACTGAAATAATGTAGAGATATTACAGGGAGAAAAAAAATAATAAAACAAAAATAATATGAACCATTCATTTAAACAAACAATTATACCAACATTTTTTATTGTCTTTATAAGCCTACCTTTATTAACTCTTATTATATTTAGTAGATATTACATGTATAGCGTGATAAAATTTCACATAAGACATACTCAGAATTTTTAACAATTGAAATCCAACTTTGATGGGCTAACAGTTTTCCATGTCATCCCTTCCCTTCTAATTGTGTTAGACAGTTGTTCCTTGCAAATGTAGTTGGTGTTTCTTTTTCTAAATTCTAGTAGTTTGAATTGCTTTTTGTGTTTTCTTTTCTCTCATATTCAAAAAAAAAAATTAAAAGAAAATTAAAATTCATAAAATAATTAATGTTTTAAAAAAGTTGATGTTGAATAATATAAATTTCATATAACCTATTATTAATCTATTTTCCACTTCCCGAATTCATTGGAAAGGGATCAATTTAAGAGAAAACTAAGGGTGTGTTTGGTTCGCACATGAGAATAGGAATTGGAATGGGTATCAAATACTTGGTAATGGTAATGAGTTTTGGTGAAAGTATTTTGCATGTTTGGTAGTATGGTGGAATGAGAATGATTATTAATATATAGTTGGGGAAGGGTTGGGGAGGAACGAGATGAAATTTTGTTAGGGAATGAGTTTTGCAATTAAGAAGTAATCAAAACTCATAGTAGTGTTCTAAAAACCTGTCAACCAGCAAACAATAATAATG
>NXFB01000053.1:310292-325089 GCA_002525835.2 Ipomoea batatas
CAACTAAAGTTTTATTTTGTTTCAACTAAATATAGTTTCATTCGACATTACACATACAATAGTCTTATTACAGTGAGACATGTTATTGAATTTCATTTTATACACACTGTAGTCTTATTATAACACCACTAAATTATAATTCTAATTCAACTACGGTTTCATTGGACAATATACACTCAAATATGTGAAACTGCTATTCAGCTTCATTTTATATACATTGTAGTTTCATTACAGCAAAACTAAAGTATCATTTTGATATAACTACAGTTTTATTTGACAATATACACTTAATATGTGAGACATGTTATTCAGTTTTTTAATACATATTGTAGTGTCATTTCAGGAAAACTAAAGTATCGTTTCAATTCAACTGCAGTTCTATTTGACAATAGGACATGTTATTCATGTTCATGTTATAGATACTGTAGTTTCATTTCAACGTAACTAAAGTATCATTTCAATTCAATAACATTTTCATTTTGATAATATAAACACAATATGCGAGACAAGTTATCCAGTTTCAATTCATTTTAGATATATTGTAATTTCATTTTGTTATGAACGCACAATAAATGCGAGATTTGTTAAAATTTAACGGATGTCGTTTCTTTACTTAAAGAAACGGCGCCGTTTTTAGACCATGGTCCTGGGTATAACAACCGATAGAATGAGACTTTAGACTAGCTTATATTTCTTATATCTTTGTGTAGCGTAGATGAGCCGAACTGAAAAGAGAAGCCCAAGGAAAAGAATTGAAGAGTATACACACTGCTTTGAAGGCAAATTATGCTGTGGACCCAGGTCCACCTTGCAAGGTGGACCTGGGTCCAAAACTACGTCGTTTTTGTCTCCTTTTTTTAAAAAAAAAAAAATTAGTAAACATATTGCTGAATATAAAGTTGTCCAAAAATGTGTGAATGTAGAGGTTTCAAAGTGTGAATGTAGAGTATAGGAATCGTGAATGTACAGTTATGATTGTGTGAATGTAGAGTTGCACAGAAATGTGTGAATGTGAAGGTTTCAAATTGTGAATATAGAGTATAGAAATCGTGAATGTAGAGTTATGCATGTGTGAATCTGTAATAGAGTTAAGAAGTTCTAGCAACTTGTAGCCCTGTAATGTGTGAATGTGAAGTTTTCAAGTTGTGAATATGGAGTATAGGACCTGTGAATATAAAGTTTTGAATGTGTGAATGCATAACAGTGGTAATATAGTTACAAAACATATAATCTTGTAATGTGTGAATGTGGAGTTTACAAAGTGTGAATGTAGAATATCATATAATCATGTAATGTGTGAATGTAGAGTTTACAAAGTGTGAATGTAGAGTATAGTGTATGTGAATGTGAGGTTTACAAAGTGTGAATGTAGAATATAGTGTATGTGAATGTAGAGTATAGTGTATGTGAATGTAGACCTAGGTCCACCTTGCAAGGTGGACCTGGGTCCACGGCATAACAATTGCACTTTGAAATATTTGTTTGTATTTTTCTAATTGGGCTAGATTGACTTTGTTTTTTAATTATATTTCTTTGTTTGTTGGGCTAGTCTTAGAATTTAGCTAAAATACTTCTAATTAATCCTAAAACTCATGGCTTCAATATTTATGCTTGCTAAGTGAATAATTAAGGAGTATATAATCATCATTTCTCCTTCAAGGGAAACACCTTATTACCACCACAAAAATGAATTGAAGCTTTGCTTTTTCTTTTACCTTATCATGAATGCATCTTTAAGTTCTTCATGTTTAATTCTATCTTTTTATTCATTTTTTTCAATGAAAATTAGGAATTTCACCAAAGCATCTAGTAGGATTGCATCACAAATCGGTGTTTCCATTAATGTTGGCATTCAAGGGTCAATCGCTAAGGTGCAAATGTTTCTGATGATACCAAGTGGTTCCACTCAAAGGCTTGAGAAGTTCAATGGGTTAAACTTTAAAAGGTGCCAATTAACAAAAGATGCCATTCTACTGTACTACCCTCGATCTTGCAATGTTCTTAACCGAGAAAGCTGTTGATGTGAATGAAAATAAGATGGCTATGCAAACCATTAGTGTGGTTAAAGCATGGAAACATTCAAACATTCTATGCCAATTAAAATCATGCATTATTGAACAAGTTACATTATTTAGTGTAAGATGTATATAGTAAGTTGAAGACAATCAAAGAATTGTTAAAATCCTTGGACCATAAGTATAGAAATAGGATGCTAGCACAATGAAATTTGTTGTTGGCTAACTCTTTGACTTCAAAATGGTCAATTCCAAAACTGTGATTAGTCAAGTTGAATAGATTTAGATGATCTTCAATGAGATATGTGACTAGGACATGATTATGAGTGAAGCTTTCTAAGTAGCTTCAATTATCCACTTGTTGTCTCGGTAATGGAAAGACTTCATGAATTACTTGAAGCTCAAGCAGAAGGAGATGAATCTAGAAACTATTGGTCCAGATGAGGAGTTGTAAAGAAGTAGTTTCATGGGAAATGCTCCAATAGTGGTAAGATAGGGCACAAGTCTACTAATTGCAATGCACCAAAGAAAAAGAATAAAAATTTTCAAGCATATATGGTGGAAGGAATTAACGAATGATGAGAGCATCCTCTTGATGATGATGATCAAGGTAAACATGCATAGTTGGGTCTAACCAAGGCAATGGTTCATTAAGGGGCGAACCCGAAAAATCATCTGAGTAGGGGTGAAATTTAAATGACGTTAGAAATGTCAATGACAAAATATTAAACACTCATAATAAGGTTAAAATAATAGAAAATACATTATAAATTACAATAGAATATTTTTGATAGACTACATGATAGTTATGGGTAGAGTCAAAAATATACTTGCGTGGGGTGAAAATAGGAAATTTTAAAACACTTTGAAATGCTATAAAAATATTTATGACAAAATATGAAACATAATCAATTGAATAAAATTATTTGAATGGAAAAGACACAATATTCATAAATTCTTTTTAATTTTAATTTCTTTTAGTTAAATCAACTTTAAGTTTTTCTAAATTAATTCGAATACAATGAAGTATAATATAACTTGTATACTACATTAATTAAATGACTCATAAAAAGTAGACTAAAAAAATATTTAATTTGTTAATTAAATTATTCATAAAAAGTAAACTAAAAAAACATTTAATTTGTCTTGTAAATAGATGAAAGAGGTAAAATAAAAGAGAAAAGCTAAAACCAAGTGTTGCTAGTGAGATTCAAACTTATAACAGGGTTGCATTCACATTCAAACACCCTTAAAATACAAAGTGAGGACAAAATTGGACCCTTAGATGTGTGCAGATGGATGGACGAGATGTAGACAAATCAAGTAATAATTAAAGAAACGAACTGACTTATAGAGCCAAAGGGTAATTATGGTAAATGGTGTTGGGTTGTTTGTGGTGAGGTGTATGTCGGGTATGGAATGTGTTAAAACGAAGAGTCAAGACTCCCCGAGTGTCCGTCTCTCAAGGAATGCAGGTTTGGAGTCGAGTTAATGTCGGCATTTAGGAGGTTGAAGGAAAAGAGTTAAGTGAATGACTAGGCTCAAAGGCATTTGAACAAGAGTTTAAGGTTTTAAATGGTGGGTTTTAGAAAAGGTAAAATGGAGATTGGGGCTCATGGCTAGCATATGCGGTCTACTATCTAACGGATTTGCAAGCAAATGAATCGGATTCAGCGAGGGAGTTCATGGCACTTCACCTAGTGACGTCACACTTGGACTCCCACATCCTCATTCGTTTGGGGCATTTCATCGAACACCTTGTCTACCACTCCTCCCGGACCTCTTCCTTTCGGATTAAGGGTAGGGATGTGGATGAGTTGGACTCGTGAGAGGCCGCTATCGCGCACACACTCACTTTCACGGGGTTTGCTACCAAATGTGGCCACACTTAGGCACAAAGCATATCAAACATCAACCACACAAGTATTCAAATCCAAGAACATAAAGCTCACATTTTTAAAGCAATTTCTTCAACAATTCAACCACATAGCTAGTTTCGGGGCCACCAATCCTCTATCTAATCTAAGCAAACATTAAAATAGGAAACAAGAAAAAGCAATAGAAGATTCAAAGGAAACAAAGACGAAATTGAAATAGATAGTGAAAAGAAGAGTTACCATCCATAGAGAATGGATTACACACACATACACACACACACACACACTCACACACACACACACACACACACACACATATATATATATAGATTTAGGATCCAGTGCGAAGCCTTCTTCCGCGGTGCAACAGGCTTCCCAAATGATCAATTACTCTCTTAAAATAAATTCTATACAAAATGTGCACTTGAAAGTTTAAAACTATGTACTTAAAGGTACAAAAATGTGCACTTGAAGATATTAAACATGCACTGGAAGGTAAATAGATGTGTAATTGATGCAATTTATGGTACCAACATGGGAGGTTATTTAACTTAAGTTTTATTAAAGAAATTACCCATACAAATCGTTTGTAAATCTCACAAATTTCATTAGAAATTTCAGTATATATTATTGAAAAGAATGCACAAGATATAACAAATATTGTCCAAAATTGTTCATTTGAAGGCAAAGATGTAACATTTTCATTACATTATATCACTATTAAGTGGTGCAAGTTAATAGGTCATTTATGACCATTATGTTTGTGGTTTAAAACGGTCGTAATGGTTTCGGTTATAGAGCCTATAATGATGGCACATAGGCTATTTAAGCATATATAGGTCCTCCCACTACTCCTGTGATACAATTCTATAGATTACACCATGTAGTTACACATGGAGATTAAGTGGTAGACAAAACTCTAAAGTTCCTTACAATCCTTCAAGCAATGCTATAGAATGACAACTATGGCTGGAGGTGCACAATCCTATTAGCTTCCGCTATGATGTTAGATTATTACAAGAATTATGATTGTATATTTATTCTAACATTTGGTATCAGAGACTGTTTAATCTCTGCCTAGTTGATAAAGTTGCATATGATATATATTTTTGAATTATATATTATGCAATATATGTTTTACTATTTTTTTCCTCGAGATTATGCTTTGTAGTATGAATATCAATTGCTATGATGTAACATTGTACACTGGAAAAATGCTACGATTTGATTGGCAACAATATTAGTATAGCATATATAACATTGTACACTGGAAAAATGCTACGATTTGATTGGCAACAATATTAGTATAGCATATATACTTCTGTATCATAAATATATCATACGAGATCTGCATACTAGATATATCTATTTGGCTTTGTTATAATTAAATATCTTGTTTCGAAAGAATTATGTTTTGGTCTGCTGAAAATTATTTTTTACATTAAGAACGTTTTAAATTTCGTTTACAACTTACCTGCTGCCTGAGTTCACCGGAAAATCACTGGATTTGCTTTCGTCGGTGTTATGTTGTTGACGGTGGTCGGGGTTCTCTGGTGACGATGAACGGGAGGTGACGGTGGCAGCTACCAGCGCCATTGGGTGTTGTGTGGGACGCCGAGGTTTCGTCCACGCCTTCCAGGCAACGACGAAAGGAATCCAAGGCATTTTGGCGTAGAACGACGACGTCGTCGCGACTTGGAATCACATGTGGGGTTGCGCCATAGTGAGGACGGCGGCGGACGATTGGCACTACGTAGAGAAGATACGGCGGAGGTGGGTTGGGTTCCCGGCTCGCCGCTGCTATCTCCCTCCTTCATGAGACGCTAACTCCGACCATCTCTATTTTCTCCTTCAGTGGCATTGACTCCGATCGCTGCTCCACTGTCAGCTTGGGTTTTATGTCCTTGGCTGCTTAAGTAAGAAGATGATGATGGAAATAAATTGTATAGGTCGGGTCTGGCCCATTCGGCCAAACCTGGATCTATTAAAAAAATCTTGGGCCTATTTGGTTGGTTTTGAGCTTGCATAGTTTTTTCTTCATCATATTTGCTGGGCTTCTTCTAGCCAATTGTTCAATTTAATTCCTTCTTAATTTAATATTAAATTATCATTCAATTTTGAGCAAATATTCAGTATTTAATTTGCTATTTTGAATTTAAATTTAATATTGAGGTGTATTTTAAATTGTCTCAACTCTCAAGTATTAAAATTTATTTAGGATATTATATGAGTTAATAATAGATTGATATGCAAATTCAAGCATGATATATACATTTGTCTAATATTAATTTTATTATTATAATTATACATTCATAAAATCATGCATTAAGGTTAGATTTAGCACATTATTAACTTATAGTCTATATTTTAAATATAATTCAACTTTGGATCTGACAAGATCCCAAGGGTTTGGGAATTTTACTTCCTCGAGTTGTGTATTGTCTCACAAGGATGGAAAATTAGAAGCGTTAACAAGCATTTAGACTAGGGAATATGTACCATGCAAATCACATACATGATCACTAAGT
This sequence comes from Ipomoea batatas, assembly GCA_002525835.2. Taxonomy (NCBI): domain Eukaryota; kingdom Viridiplantae; phylum Streptophyta; class Magnoliopsida; order Solanales; family Convolvulaceae; genus Ipomoea; species Ipomoea batatas. Next base: position 316,713 of record NXFB01000053.1, read on the forward strand.
GCAAGCTTGTAGCAAGAGTTCTGTAGTGTGCAAGAATTAAAACAAGTATTAAAATGCAAGTGTAAAAAGGCTAGGAATAGAATTGATCCTCCATTACATGATGCTTCTAGTACTGAAAGCTAGGTTGTGTCATTGCAATTGTGACATTCACATGCAGCTTTACCTGTGTTTTTCACCAACCGGTCTACTCGTCTCTTTTTTGGCATGGAGCACTTTTAGGTGATCATTAACCTAAGAAGCATTTTATCAAACACGTGGTCTTCGCCACATTCCTAACTTCGGTCTTTCGGAACTTAAAGCTAGGAAATACAAATGGTTAGGGTGCTACAATGAATCTAGCAAAATCTTGCCTAGATTCATTGTCTTAAAACAACCTATAGAGTCGGGCCCTACTCACTAGGTGCAACCAATTCACCAAATTGTAACATGAATTCCAATCAACAATTTCAATGCACAATCCAATGGAGAATTACAATCTACATCATGCAATTAGATTCACAATTCAATCCCTAATAAAAACCTAGCCACTCATGGTAGCTTCTAGAATCAACATTCCATTAAGAATTATCAAATCAAAACGAGTAATTGAAGGCAAGAATTTAAAGAATACCTAAATTGATTACAATAAATTTAAGCTAAAAATTGTCTCTTGGATTCAAGAAGGTTGTCAGGGTCCTTTCTCCAAAAATATCTTCCAAGGTCAAAGTGAGAGGCTAGAGAGAGAAAATCTAATCTGAAAAATGAATCTAGATCATCTAAAAATATCTACATCTAGCATATATAGTTTCCCTTCCATCACACCCCTTCAAAATCCACGTTGGACGCCATCTATGATTGGATCCATGAGCGTGGAGTGCTTGTGGATCGCTCACTTATCCAAGCACTAGCCTTTGTCCACGATCGTGGCCTTAGACATGGAACCTTCTATTCCTGGTCCACGAGGGCTCCACGATCGGGGAGGCTTCGTTGATGACTTCCACATCATGTTTCTTCCTTGGATGCTTCGGTTCTTGCCCATATGCCTTCCTTATGCTCAATTCCTTCTAAAACAACAAAAGTGCAAGACATGATAGAGCTTTGCAACACATTAGCACATTCAAGGATTTATAACCATAAATCAACCACAAAGGATAGCATTTAATAACTAAACAACCCCTTAGAGACCCTTTAAATGAGTGTCTTTGGCACCTATCACAAGTTTCCACGCTTTAAGTCTTGCTTGTCCTCAAGCAAGCTTTCGATCATTTCAAGATCACTTAAATGCCAAAGATACTTCAAAGATAACTCTATCAATCAAATGGTCAATCAAGAAGAATGTGCTTAGAAAATGGAGGGGGTGAAATCCCTCATATCATCAAGTAAGTATGTTAACCATGTGCCATAATATGCAACTCAAGGAATATACAAGGGAAGCAAAAACCCCTATAGATCAAAGTTAGCTTAGGGAGACACACTCTTCACACCACTTGCCAAGCATGCAACCAATTTGGATTCACTTCCTATTTTGCAAAGGCCTTTAAGCCGATCCACCTAGTGGAAACGATGTGCACCCCTCAATCAAAACATCCAACCAAAACGCCAAATCCCAAAAAAGCATAAAACGTAAAGTGAGGGTATGGCATGGGCTTCTCCCCGCCAATGGCTTAGGCGAGCTTTCTTTCTTCTCAACCCAACTTCACATGGAGCTCTATGATTTTTCAAAGATCGGTGCAATGGGTGCCCGAACCCTAGCGGGGTGGCTCACCTCCTCTCTTATTTTCTCATCTTCTAGGATAATGACATTGGGACAATCGACTTTACGTAGATCTCTATGCATTTTCAAAAACGGTGCAATGGTTGCCCCAAATCCTAGCAAGAAGGCTCACTTCGTCTCTTACCTCTATGAGTGGCCATTCTTTTAGTCTTTTTCCTTTCACCACATCAACCCCTCTTGCCTTTTACTAGCGATAAGAGATTCTCACTTTTCCTCACCAAGGCTCACATGCCTCACCAAGATTAGTCCATTTCCGAGCTTCGCTTGCAACTATCTTTCTAAGATTGAGATGTACACACTCTCACTTTTAATACATGCAAGCACACAAGAATGTAAACGTACTTGGTTCTAAGCACTTCACTTGGTGTAAAAAGGTAACTTCCAAAGGATATTCCAAGAACAAAAACTTTATAGGCACATCATAAACACACTTCCTAGATAATATGAGCAATGACACACTCTCCATCATCAAACACACTCATCAATCAAGCCATTTGACCAATTAAGCAATTAAAATCATGCAAAGCACAAAGTGCGTCATTTCTACACTTTAAACCAAACATCGTCCTCGATGTTGCTTTGAGAACTTGGTCGATTAAAGGAGCACAAGTCTCAACAAAAAGAATGTCTCTTTCCACACTTTAGAAGTGCTTCTGGGATTTGGGGTGTTAAAACATAACCCTTTGTGGATAAATAAATGGAATGTGTGCAAAAACTATTTTCCACACTTTAGAATTGAAAACTGTGGCACAAAATTAAAAGGGATAGAGATTACAACCATATGAAGAGCATCCCCTTTTTTAGCAATGTAGCTTCCTAAATGACTTTGCCCCATCAATCAAAGCTTCACAACAACAAAGTTAGTGGCATATGTGCAAAAAATAGAAGTGCAATGTAGTATAAGAACTACTCTCGCTATCTACAATCTTTTTCTCTTTTTCTCCTTCTTTCTCTCTTTTTTTTCTTCTTTTTCATAATCCTTGGGGTGCCTCCCAAGAGCGTCATGTTTAACATCTTTAGCCTGACTCAAATGCAACATCAAAACAAATAACAAACCAAAGAACATCAAACATAAGCTAAGTAAAACATGAACTAAAAAAAATTCCAACTAGCCTTCTCAAAATGTCAAAAAGTCTAAGAAAATAAAATTGCAAGAAATTTAAAGTGCTAAAATGTAAAGTGCGCTGAAAGTATAACAAAAAACAAAGATAAGGGCAGAACCACACGCACGGGGAACCTATTATTCGTCAATGGTAACCAAGGAACAACAATTTAAAGCAAAAATTTTCTTATTCTTCTTCTTTTCCTTCTTTCTTCTTGGTATTTCCTTGTTGGGTTCTCTCAAGGCTCATAATCACCATGGGACGGAGGATGAAAATGATGCATGAATTGGCTTTGAAAGTCCTCTATAGCCCGTCATTGCCTCTTGATGGACTCCCCATGGGCCCTCAACATGGCCATTTGTTCTTGGTCGAAGTGGTATTGAAGAGCTCTCATGTTCTCCCAATTGTGCACATGATGCACATGTGATGGCACCTCGGGCATTAATGGTGGTGGGTTAGGTGGAGTAGGATTTTCTTCATCTTCATCATCATCATCTTCCTCTTCTTAGGTCTCCTCACCAACCATAGTGAGCTTAGCTTGAAGGAAGTCAGGTACGGTGAAAGACATCATAGAGGCAATCCTCTTCTCCTTCTTTAGCTTTGAATCCAACTCAAGGTCATAGCAAAGTTGTGCAAGTAACAGACCAATGAAAATGTAGGGGGTGTTGTCTTTGCTTTATGTTGCCAACCACTTCTTGCATTGTACCCTCATGTTCATCAACTTATCATTCTTCATACTCCATAGGTGGAATAAGTCCGCCCGATAGACGTTATGCATATTTAAGATTCTACCAGTGAAGGTCATCGCCAATGCATGTCTAACGGCTTTGAGATCCTTCCTCACAATGGCCTTTGAGTTAGTGTTGCTTGATACAAAGCTTGGTGTCCCATCAGAAATTGTGTTCCAATACTCGGCCGCCTCTTGATCCAAGTAAAAATCAGTTCGGTACCCTTGATAACTAGCACCTTACATCTCTTCCCTAGTGTGTAATCCCAAGTAACATCTTAAGTCATTCACCGAAATGTTGTGTGTAGTTAAACAATGTGAATGAAATGGAGGGCTTGTTGTGATATTTCTCTGACTTGACCTTCAAGGTGGCAATAAACTCATATATGGCCAGGGCATAGGTTTGCCTTCTCCATGCAAAAACTTGTCCCCATTGGTGATGCGCAATTAGGTCTTCCACTCCTTCCCGACATCCAAAAGTGTCCAATATCGGGTAGTCAAAATACTTTCCTCCCAAGACCGGCAACGTCATCAACTTTTCAACTTTGCCAAGTGCTCGACACTCAACCATAACTTGTGATTTTCGGCTATGGGATCCTCTTGTTCCTCAACTTCCTCTATATGTTCATCCACCTCGGACTCACGACTAGAGCTTGCTTGGTTGTGTTTTTCTACTTAGAAACTTCCTTGTGTCTTGTCATGGTTCCTACATTAGCTCAACAAATAGGCTTGTTCTCCATGATTACAAAGTTAGAACAAACACAAGCTCTCACCACACTCTTCTTTTATTTTCTCTTTCTCTATTTTCGTCGAAATTTTAGCATGATTTCCTTTCTCTCTTCTTTTTTTTTTCAATTTTCACTCACAACATGTTTCAATATTCAACAATGGACCACTCATTATACAAGAATCAAGAATTCACAATGCAATATACATGGTCAACAGAAAGTAGTCAACTCCATCTTCTTCCCCAATTCAACAATGGGATTCAAGCATGTGAGTGTGTATTTCAAAGATAGTGTGGCAATATGTGCAATTTTCATCACAAATAATCACAAAGATCATGTTTAAAAGCATATTCAATGATCAATTTCAATCAAACAATGTTTATCACCAAACTCATGAAAAATCCCCAATTTCAAAATGTCTAAAGTGTATTTATACAACGGTTTCGAGTAATAACCGTCATCGTAAGTATTTATTAAAAATAAAAATATATGTATATACGGCGGTTCCAAGATAGAACTGTCGTATATACATGTATATTAACTTTTTAAAAATACTTTATACGACGGTTCCACGAGCAAACCGTCGTATAAATGTATTTTAAAAATTTTTATTTTTTATAATTTCACAATTTGTAAATCTACAATATAAAATACAATAATAAGCTATTCAATTGCATCAAATTAAAATGCTTACAATAATTCAACATTTAGAATAATACACTTAAACATATATAATAATAAGTATAACGAATACAAAAAGATATAATCAATCACAACTATCAAATACAATATATTAATAACTAAATAACAATTCACTATCATCATGTAGATGTAATCCAAAAATAAATAAAAAAAACCTTTGCACCATAAATTTCTTATATGATCATTTTCTTCTTGGTGAATAACTTTTAGTACCGAGGGCCTACAAATTTAAAATCAATTTTAAAAGTTAGTAATTGATTGATGAAAGTTCATGTTATCTATGATGATTTGTTTGCATCTTGTGAGGGTGGCCAACTCTAGAGATTGTTCTAAGGCAATGAATCTAGGCAAGGTTTTGTTAGACTCATTGTAGCTCCTAATCATAGGTAGTTTCTTTCTTTAAGTTCTGAAATGTCTAAGTAAGAAATGAAGTGAAGACAACATGTTTTATGAAACGCCTCTTACATTCAAATCTATGACACCAACACTTAAGTATTGATTCTCTATTACTCATATCCTCTTGTTCAAGCTTATCCTATTTTTCTAGCATTTTTGGACAAAATTCCACAATGCAAAGTGGACTTGGTCCATGGTATAATTTGCCTTGGGCATATTGTTGTAAAATTTTTCTCTTTTTTATGGTTCTATATATAAACACTGCTTAATAGGTGAGCCATGGTCCAAAGAGTTGTGTGGACTATGTATAGGGTACATTATTTCTCTGCGTAGGGTACATTATTTCTCTGCGTAGGATACATTATTTTTACACGTAATATTCATTATTCGAATGTGTACAAAATAATATGAAAGCAGCTTGAAGGTTCATTATTTATATGCATAACGTTCATTATTTATGCATAGGGTTCACTATTTGAGAATGTACAAACCAATTGAAGTTCTAGGCTCATTTATGTTCTACATGAGGTTCATTATTTGTTGTTGAATATGTTATTTCTTTATAGAGCATAGCTAGATTTATTCGACAAACCTCCCTCCCCTACTTAGAAATATGATATTAAGTAAATCTAAATTCATTGTTTGTATTCATCAGGTTGACTATTTGTATGAAGAAAGTTCACTATTTATGTAAATGTGTTTTGATGCATAGCCAACAGAACCATATGAATCATGGTCCAATAAAATTTGCTTTATACAAATGGTATGGAGTAAATTTCACTTTTAGTCCTCGACTATTGTGGCATTGCCATATTTAGTCCTATTCTTTTAATTTTGTCATATTACATCCCTAACTTTGAACAACTTCTAGTTTTAGTCTCCAACTATTGTGGCATTACCACATTTAATCCTATTCTTTTAATTTTTCCATATTACATCTATGACTTTGAGCAACTTCCACTATTGGTCCTCGACTATTATGGCATTGCCACATTTAGTCCTATTCTTATCGTTTTACCATATTACATCCATGATTTTCTGTTAAAAATTCTATTATTTTACCGTTAGAATTGATAAATAACAAAGAAAAAAAATCCTTACACATATCGTAACTCATATTTCAAACATATTAGAAATATCATAAATATCAAAAGGAAGATTAATGGTGAAAATTAAATGAAAGTCATGGGTGTAATATGGCAAAATTAAAAGAATAGGACTAAATGTTGCAATGCCATAATAGTCGAGGACTAAAAGTAGAAGTTGCTCAAAGTCATGGGTGTAATATGACAAAATTAAAAGAATAGGACTAAATGTGGCAATCCCACAATAGTCGAGGACTAAAAATAAAATTTGCTCAATGGTATGTATGGCATATTGGCTTGCAATTGGTTAATGATACACACGCAGCTTTCTCCGTGCTCGGCAAACTGCATCCATAATTCCTTACATGTAAAGTACTCAAAGAGTTAATTTTTAAAGGCAAAAACTTGTGTGAGACCGTCTCACCATGAGACGGGTCGGGTCGGGTCGGGTCAAGATGCAAATGTAACACTTATATGCACAAATGCTATACTTATATGCTCAAATGTAATACTAATCAGGAATAAAATTTTTGTTACTTATTAGGGTAAATGTAATACTTTTAAGGGAAAATACAATACTTTTACATTTCGATTTAAAAGTATTACATTTTTTCTCAAAAGTATTATATTTACCCTTATAAGTGAAAGACACTTGTCAACATCACTTATTATGAAAAATGTATTACTTTTTCTCTTATAAGTAACAAAAATTGTATTTTTGATTAATATTATATTTGAGCATATAAGTGTGAGATTTGCACATATAAGTATGACATTTGCATGGTGCTTTGACCCGACCCGACCCGTCTCACGAATAAGGATCCGTGAGACGGTCTCACACAAGTGTGACCCATTTTTAAAATGGTTTTCCGGTTATGGCTTTTTTCTTAAATTGGTCCTTTGACTTTTAATTGCACCTAAAGTGGTCCTTTGGCTTTTGAATTTTAAGCTAAAATGGTCTTCTGTTAGCTTTGGCGTTAAGTATGTGTTAAAATGAAGGGTAAATTTGGAAATTCAGGTTTTGCATTCCAATTTAAAGCAATTTGTGACTCCTTTCAGCGGCCTGCGCACATATTTCTTCAAATTAGATTTTTGTTATCCTAAATCTGCAATCAAAATGTGGGATAATCAACTAGAAGGCCAGAAATCTTTGCCTTGGAAAGTTTGTGGGTGAGGTTGAAGATGAACTTTTTTGGCCTTCTAGTTGATTATCCCACATTTTGATTACAGATTTAGAAGAGAAAAAATTCAATTTGAAAAAATATGTGCGCAAACTGCTAAAAGGAATCACATATTGCTTTAAATTGGAGTGTAAAACTTGAATTTTTAGTTTTACCCATCATTTTAATACCTACTTAATGCCAAAGCTAACAAAGGACCATTTTGGCTTAAAATTCAAAAATCATGGAGGACCACTTTGGGTGCAATTAAAAGTTAAGGGACCAATTTAAGAAAAGATCATAGTCGGATGATCATTTTGGTAATTAACTCGTACTCAAATATGGAGTATTATTTAAGGTGTATTTGGTTAATGGATTTTCACACCAGGAATGGGAATCAAAATCATAGTTAGTGTTTGGTTGAAACTTTTTGAAACACATGTATGAGATTTGTTTACCCTTTCAATTAAAAATCACATTCCCTAATTAAAAATGAGTATCATTTCATCTTATTGGTAATTTCATTTTTAAGTTTGAATTAGTACTTTTAAATTTTTGTTGTGATTTTTTTATTCATATTGATGCTTTGGATATCATTATATTAGAATCGATTGTCTTGATTTTCTATTTTTATATATTTTAAAGCCTTCATTCACATTATAAAGTTATACATACCCAAACATCAATATTAATAAGCATTTCAGTTCTACCATATTACCAAAC
>NXFB01000053.1:325901-335964 GCA_002525835.2 Ipomoea batatas
GATGAAAATGATTCTGAGATTAAAAAAGACGTTTTATACCACAAACAGTCAATTCAATAAAGCTTTTTTTCAGGGTAACCCCAACAAAGATGGCTAAGGGTATAAACTTGTAACCACAAGGTAATCCTAGCCCTCTTGGTTTGAGCCAGTCAGCTATGGGCAATCTAGGCTAGTTTACCTCCTTGTGGTCCTTTGCCGGCTACTCCCAGCTAGGGTCACAAGGCAGGGTTTACCAGTGCACACGCTCGGGCAATGACTGTGAGTTTCCCTGGTCACCCCAAAAATAAATCTTTTTTTCTGGCCCACCAAGAAAGATAATTCCACTGAGTTAATCAACAACAATAATAAGGTTCAAGGAGGTGGGGAGAATCTGAAAGGCAGATGAGAAAGAGTTTTCAACAACCACATTAAGTTATTGAATCATTCATATCATCAAGATAAATCCAATGTAGGGCAATTACAGTGAATAAACAAAACCATCAATCAATCCACGTTGATCAAATGAAATTCAAATACTCCCCGGCTGAAAAACAGAAATAGCCCTTTGTTTATCAAGTTACCAATACCCGATTCAATAAATATCCAAATTTTCATAAAATCAAAATCAAAAATCAAAAATAAAAAATAAAAATCCACCCACCTGCTAGAACAAGACATTAGTAATTATGGAGTAAAAAAAAAACGATAAATAAATATAAAGTGCTGAATCTGAATATAATATGAAATTAGCAAGGAAAATAAGAAAACCCACAAAAAAAATTGTGCAATCTATTCAAGATTTATGCTACCCAGCAGGATTAAAAAATCTTCAAACAGACCAACTAAATCTGCAGCTCTGTCATGAATCCAATATAGTGTACATACACATAATATAATCTTAGTCTATATATCAAGCATTAAATGTTCCAGAAAATAGAAAAACTACTTAACTTTGAGAAATAATGTATAAATGCACAAATGTGTATGTAGAGAGAGAGAGAGAGAGAGAGAGAGTACCAGCTCCTTTAGCAGCAGCTCCTTGAATGAGAGTGAGGGGAACACTAAGCGGGTTGGAATTAAAGGCTTCGGCCGAAGCAAAAGATCCATTAAACACAGATTCTAAGAATGGCAGCTCCGTTTTGTTGAAGAAAAACTCGTCAAATTCAAAGCCCGCCCCAACACCCACCAAAGCCGCAATGCAAATCAGCTTCCAGACTCCCATCCTAAGCTTCTCCATAGCCATATCACTACCCTAATCTTGAAACTAAATGCTAGCAATAATGTGAACTAAACAAAATATACATACGACATAGAAATGCTCTTCACAGCCTGATAGTCGGCTAAATCATTAAACTAATCCCTCCCCAGACACAAATCTATGTCGAAATATATATTTTTTCTCCCCTAAAGAAATGTAGGTAGGGTGGGGGTGTATTACAGATCTATGGAAGCTCTTCTTGGGGAGTGAATAGTGGAAAGAGAGTGTTTTTGCCGGGTAATTTAAAGAATTCTAATGTATTTCTTTATTTATGGAAATTCATGCATGTACTTATATCAGCGCCGCTTCAATTTTCTAAACAAAAATTATACCCCTGCCTCATATTTTATATGTTTAAGTTTGATTAAAGTTGTTTACTTGTTTACAATTTCATTTTTATAATATAGAATTTATAATTATATTAAAATAGTACTCCGTATTAAATATAAAAAAAATACTAAAATAATAATGAAAAATAATTGATTTTGATTTAACTCATGAATAATAAATTATACATGTAAAACCTTAGCTGAACGCGAGTGAGTCTGGTGAGACTCAATTCTGATCTTTCTTCTCAAACTTCATCCATCTGACCAACTGAGTTGCCCATAGAAGCAATACGATTTTATTCTTTATAGTTTATATGATCGATTATTAAATATGGTACGACCTATATGGTACCACATTGTATGACATTATAAAATTTCATTCTTTTAAATTATAAGATTATTTTGTTGTTTTTATTTTTAGTAGATAATATTTTTTGCATGACATTGTAGAAAATTGTGAAAAAAAAAAAAAACAATGCTCTTTTTATGTTATTAAAAGTTAAAATTAAAATAATACAAAGTTGAATATATTTTTTAAAATGTAGATACTAGAAGTAATAATGGCTAATATGTATGGAAACATGGAAAATGTTTATTGAATAAAATATTTTAACATTTCACGTGTTTAAGTAAAATGTTAACTGCCAAAACCTTGTGGTCAGGTTGCACCCGATTGCACTCCCATATGAAAGGGAGTAGCTTGAACTTTAGTTGAGACGATATTAATACAAATATTGCATTTTAACATAGTCAGTAGTGTTCAAAAAAAATGTTACCTTTCAAAAACTAAATATTATGTAGGACTGTATCACATGAATATGTAATACATTTTAATTAAAACATATTTTTTATTTATTAATACTTTATTTTACTTCGACACCAATTAATAAATGAAAATTAATGTATTTTAAAAGTTGATCTCATTTTATTTGTTATAATTATATTTAATGGTCAGTAGTGAAAAATGAAAGTCTTGCGGACCCTTCGAAAGTAACTTTTATTTATTTTTTGTATCCGCAAATTATGTTTAACAATTTCTTATAAATTTTAAATATGTCTTTTTGTATTTTACATTTAATAAAATAAAACGTTTTAAATAATTTTGAAATATATAATAAAATTTATTCATTAATAATAAATTAAAAGAAATATTGTAATTTATACTCTCACAAATATTCCAATTATCAATGTCATCCCTAAATTATTAGTGGTGTAAATGTTGTATTTTAATCTTCAAAACGTGACATATATTGTCCTCCCCTGAATTATTAGTACTATAAATGTGGTTACTGCCATTATCCCCATTCGAAGAACACGTTTATTTTCCTCCATTTTTCTTTCTTCGTTTGTTCTCCTTCGAGAACAATGTTTCTCCTTTTTTCTATTAGGGGAGGGGCAATATATGTTACGTTTTGAAAATTGAGGGACAGTATTACACCACTAATAATTCAGGGATAACATTGATAATTGACATATTTGTGAGATGCATAAATTATAATTTTTTTATAAATTAAATGATAAAAACAAAAGTTGAATTCTAAACAATTCGAATTAATTATTATTAATTAAATTAGATACATAAAATATAAACGAAATATGAATTGAATCTACAATGAAATAGGACCAATACTATACTGATAAAATGGTGACAAAGAACGTGATGCAGACAATTCGGCCATCTTTTGTGCAAGGGTGTGTTTGGATTGATCAAAATATCCCATGCGGAGTATTTGTCTTCGCATATTGCACATTTGCGGTCCATGATTTTATTTATTTATTTTGGATTTATTAATGGATGAAAATATTATGTAAAAGATACTTTGCATTATTGTTTTTGTTTTTGTTTTTTTTAATTTTTAATAAATGAGATGCACTTAATTGGAACATCATGCAACATGCTTCACATTTGTAACACTTTTTTAAAGTCGTCACTTTTTATGAAATCATTATTATGTAGTTATGGACATTTAATGTATTTTTTTTTTAACCATTGCCTAAAGTGTTGTGTGAAATGTAACCTATATAATATTTTTCATATTGAAAAAATTAACTATAATTGACATTTAAAGTGAATATGTTGTGGTATAATATTTAGTGGGGTTCACTCCAATTTGGGTCGGGCCAAATTAATTTTAAGTTAGAGGTTTAATTTGATATATTATACGTTCAAAATAAGTGAATGGAAAATTTTATTTTCAAAGTATGTCCATATAAATTAGAAAAAATAAATTTAGGAAAACTTTTGAGTAGCTTTGTCTCACATTGAAAAGGAATGTAGACTTGCACTAACATATATATAGTTTAACTTTTTAAAGAATTCAAATTGTATAATATAAAGATTTTCTCTTTTACTTTCAAGGATGCAAATGAACCCAACAAGTTTGGACTCGTGTAATTCATTGTATTTTATTTCAAAATTTGTCAAAATCCGGCCCCTACCATCTACTCATAAGGTTTCATGTTCAAACATTATAAAAAGTGACGAACGTTGGGAGAGCTTCTCACATTAGTGGTCCAATTGAAATTCAATTCAAGTACAAAAGAAATTCCGGTGCATAAAACGTTTTTGAAAATTAATGCTGCCTCCCTTTTCTCTCTAAAACGAAAAGCTTTTCTCTGCTGCTCAACTTCGGCTTCCACCGCCGGCCTCCGGCCGGAGCTCTAATGGAGCTTTGAGCCGGCGGTTTTGGTCACCTTCTACGTTTACTCTCGCTCTTCTTCCGCCCCGACCACCGTTGCAGCTCCGTCCGCCTCCGACCACCGCCACAGATCTTCTTCTTCCGTTTTCTTTCCCTTTGAATAAAATAATAGTAGGTAGGTATTGGGGTTTGTGTTGGTAGTCTTGAACTCCCAACCCTACTTTGGCTTTACCACTTTTTATTTTCTCTATTATTGTGTTTTCCTCTCGTTACTTCATTGTGTTTTCCTCTCGTTACTTTCACGGGCTTTTTCTTCTCGTTACTTTCACGAGCTTTTCATTATCATTAGCATAAATCATTTAGTTTGGTTTCGGCAAGTGTTGATCTTATCATGGGCGAGCAAAAAAGATTGATGATGAAGACCCAGATCTTTGATGAAGCTTTAAGCTCCTTGAAGGAACATAGCTTCCTAGTTATGAAACAGTCTGCGATTCAAGTTTTCTATAGCATAGTTAGAAAAGTTGTTTCTATGTCTGACTGTAAGGAATGGTTTACCATTTCATTGATCGTTGATGTAAACGTTTTATGTTATGAATTAATGGAATAGCTACATTTACCTTTAAAAAAAACGTTTTGAAAATTATCAAATAAAAGTTTCATAGAAAAATTTATTTTTAGTCCCTCAATAATTGTTTTTGCTACTTGTTTAAGTCTTTGGTCTTGTTTAGTAACATAGTTAGCTTATAAACCATCATGGTTGGCGTGGTGGTTCAGCACCTTGTCCCTTAAGCATGAGGTTGGGGCAATGGAGCAAACCATTTGGCCAGTCCCCTACCACTTAGTGTGCTGACAGTTGGGACGATGGTTAGTCTTCTGGTATGAGTGTTTAGTTAATCAGCTTTTTGTAACAATTTATTGATCCAAAACGCTAAAATTCAAAAAGTTGTTCAAGACAGTTTTTTCGATAAGTTTTTTGAGAAAATAAATTATATACATTCATTTTGCATATAATCAGGAAAATAAATTATATACATTCATTTTGCATAAAATCAGCCATCAGTTAACAACTAATTTACCAAATATTTTTTTACAACCAGCTAATGTTATCAGCTAGTCAAACCTGCTAACAACTATTTGTCAAATACCTCCTTTAACTTTATACCATTGCAATATATACCTCTAACTCTCCAAAAATGAAACAACAAAAATAAATGTTTCATAACTTTCATTCCATCATCTTATAATAATAATAATAATAATAATAATAATAATAATAATAATAATAATACAAAGAAAGATACAATTAATTATTTTAGTAGTACGGAAAAATGTTAAACATTTTCTTAAAACATATGATTGTTCTATTAAAAATAGCTCATAACAGTTTCTATTACTCTATATAATTTGATCCGGACTTGTTATATATGTGTGTGAAAGAGAAGAATATGGCAGACTTTTAGTAAAGGTTTTTTTTTTTTTGAGGAAACTTTTAGTAAAGGTTTTATTCCTCCTTTATTTACTTTTGTTGTTTTATACCATTTTTTGACATGTTGAAAGGAGAATGGATAGGGATAAAAATATGTTCAACTATACTTCTTCTCTCACACCCCCAGTCCGACAGGACACAATGGCTCAACAGACAGGGTCTAATAGTGAGCTAAGCTCGTACAGACTCAGACCTGAGAAGATTTTTACTGCGCAAAAGGAGTCCCCTTACTTTATAAGGTTACGTTGCTCCCACACTGCTCCAGACCTGGGATGATGCTTACTGCGCACAAGTTGCTCCCACACTGCCCCAGACCTGAGATGATGCTTACTGCTCACAAGGAGCTCCCCTCCCCCTTCACTTTGTGAGGTTGCTCCCACACTACCGCGGGTGAAACTCGATCCCCGACCTTTCTTCCCAAACTTCACCTTTGTGACCAACTAAGCTGCTCATGTGGGCAACACGCATTATATATTGTGTCAATATAATATCAACAATTTAGTTTTTTTTTTTTAAAAAAAATTTCCAAAAGTAATTAATTTGATCTCGTTTACTTTAAAAAAATTGTTCTCTATTTTTTATTTTCTAATGGGAAAATGACACTTTTTCCCCCTATGTTAATTATGTGCTTATAGCATTTTTTCCCCCCTGTGTTATTAAAGTGGTAGTTTTTCTCCCTCAGTTATTTTAAAAGTGGCAGTTTTATCCCTTGTAATACTAAATTGACATTTTTGCCCTTAAAATAACCATTTCATTTATTTTTATTCTCCAACCAATTATTACTAATATGTATGGAAGATCACAGTTCGATACGAACCTAATCGAACACTGTAGCAATTGAACTTAAATAGTATAGACGGTTACGGTTATGATTCAGAACCGAAAAAATAAAATAAAATAATTGTTGAATTTAGACTATTTTTAAATTAGAAATAAAATTATAAAAATAAATAAATAAATAAATAAATTTTGATTGGCGGTTCAAAATCGAAATTGGAACCGAACCGTACCGATTTATCAAAATAAGTGTTTGGTCATTTTTACTATATACGACTGTAGTTAAATTTCGGTTCACGGTTCAACAATTATTTAATTTTATTTTTTCAGATATGAATCGTAACCAAAATCGTCCATACTATTTCGGTATGATTGCTACAGTGTTTGGTTAGGTTCGAATCGAATCGTGATTATCCATACCTATATGTAATAATTTGTTGGAGAAAAAAAAATAAATGAAATAATTATTTTTAAGGGTAACAATGTCAATTTAACATTTCAGGGGGAAAAACTCCCACTTTAATAACACAGGGGGAAAAAGTGCTATAAGCACATAACATAGGGGGGGGGAAAAGTGTCATTTTCCCTTTTCTAATTTTTCTATCTATTGTTTTCTACTTAAAAAACTTGTTTACTAACACTAATTATTTTTTTAATTTATTTTTTACACTAACGTTATAAAATTAACACAAATTTAATTTTAAATAATTTTTAGATGTCATATTTAAAATATTTTATATGTTAGGTTTAAATGGAATAAATATAATTTTTACTTTTAAATCTAATATATATATATAATATTTTTATATTTTATATTCAAACCAAATTTATATCGGTCTATAACATAACTACAAATATATCAAAACCAAAAACCTATTAAGTTCACCTAAAAGTTATTTTAGTTAATATTAATATTTTTAAGCGAATATTTAAAATATTTTTAGATATATGTATTTGATGAGTGAAATGTGTGTGTGTCTCTTTAATATATATGAAATTTTAATATTCAATATTCGGACCAAACTTATATTACAATATAACATAACTTAAAACATCTGACCAATAATCTATTGGATGAGTTCAATCAAAATTTAAACTTCTTGTAGAGTTCAAGTTTTAATTGTGATCATGTGAATAATGTCTAACTTTAAGCATAAATACATAAATTGTGTTTATATGAGTAAATGCAAGTAGAAAGATATAATATGGTGGTAAGTAAAATAAGATTATATTAAATATAATCATATTAATGAATAAATATGTAAGTACATAATTGTGAGAATGTGATTGTAGTGATATATAGTCAATTAGTTGATAGAGATTTTGTTTTCCAAAGAAAATAGTTTTTAAAAGTTTTTTCAATTGGAAAATGTTTATACTTTCCAAGACGAAAAACTATATAAGTGAACATGTTTCCTGTTTTCTATTGTCCAGCTCTCCAGAAAGTAAATGTGCATTTAGAGCCTCGTTTAGTTCAAGAAATTGTATTCTGTTTTTTTTTTTTTTTTTTGGGAACAAATTGTACTCTGTTTTTTGTTTTCTAATTTTCCAATTTTCATTCTCTTGTTTACTAACACTTATTTTTTCAAATTTAATTTTTTTTACGAACAATATAAATTAACACAAGTTTAATATTTGAGTGACTTTTATACCTTATATTTAAAATATTTTTGGATATGTTTGGTTTAAATGAAATAAATATAATTTCTACTTTTAAGAGTAATATATGTAAGATTTTTACATTTAATATCTGAACAAAATTTATATCCGTATATAACATAATTAAAAAATATATCTGAACCAATAACCTATTAAGTTCACTTAAAATGTTGTTAGATAATAGTAATAGTTTTTGAGCTACTATTTAAATTATTTTTGGATATATTTATTTGAATGATATATATTTTATTTTGAAGTTTAATATATGTGAAATTTCAATATCTAATATTCGGACCAAACTTGCATTATGATATAAAATAACTAAAATTATCCAAACCAATAATCTATTGAGTTCAATCAAAAGCTAAAACTTGATGTAGAGTTCAAGTTTTATTTATGATAATATGAATAATGTCTAACGCTTAAGCAAATAAGTTATGTTTATATAATTAAATGAAAGTAGAAAAGATAGAAGATGGTGATAAATAAAAGAAAATGATAATGAATGTAATCATAGTAATGAATAAATATGTAAGTAGAGATAATGGTGAGAGTGTGATTATAGTGATATATACCAAAATAGACTATAGATAATTCTATTTTGCATTTAGAAAACAATTTTTTAAAGTTCTATATTTTTTTTTGAAATCAAAAAAATGTTTACAGTTTTCAAAATGAAAAACTATACTAGTAAACATGTTTATTAGCTATTTTCTATTCTCCAATTTTTCAATTCTCCAATTTTTTTAAAAGATTAGAGATTATTGGGTCCCATGTAAGCAATACTAGGATCGTAGGGGTGGAAATAGGCTAGGCCGAGCCGGGCTTTAGAAAATTAGGTCTGGGCCTGCTATGGAAATCTAAAGTCTGGGCCTGGGCCTGAGCCTGTATGTAGACTTTTTTTAGGCTCAAACCTGAGCCTACAGTTGGCCTGGCCTGGCCTGAAGCCTTTTTAAAAGCCTATTTAACATATAGGCCTTTAAAAAGGCTTCAAAATAGATTCTAAATAGGCTTTGAGCCTATTTAAATAGGCCTTGAACCTATTTAAGGCCTACATTTTAAAGCCTTTTAAAGTATATCTGTAAACAAATATATTAAAATGTATATATATTAGATATAAAATGTAATATATAATAATTAAATATTAAATATAAATATTATAATATATATATAAATAGGATAGGCCTGCGTGCTTGTATGCTAGGCTTTTAAATATAGGCCTAGGCCTATTTAACTAAATAGGCTTCTAATTAGGCTTAGGCCTGACATTTTTATTAAATAGACTAGGCCAGACTAGGCCCTAAGTAGGCCAGGCCGTAGACCCCTATGAAGGGGTCTGGCCTATTCCCACCCTACTAGGATGTCCTCCATGTTTGACTTGAAGAAGATGATGAAGAGTTGGTTTCATAAAGGAGGCCGGGAGAGTGACGATTATAATGATTAAGGAAACATGTGAACAAATTGATGATGTCCATCATTCACCAATCACGGTCTAAAGAAGCCAAAAGATGATACTCAAAAAGCTTTTCATTATTTATTGAAGTTTTGCATTCAACAAGAGCAGTATATATGTACGTCCAATACAGAAAGCAACATGTATCTTGGATTAATTTGCAACTCGCTTGGAATAAATTAAGGATTTTGCCAAACTATAATTAAATATGACGGTCAAATGGCTTACAAGCTAAGGACAATGTTCTAAGAGCGTAAGAGGTTCTTTGATCAATATGGTGGAGGTGTGCATACACATATTATAAGAGCATAGAGCAGAGTAGCTAAGAGGCGAATTTTGGATGATTTTTACAGCTTTTACATCCATATAGAAGAGAGAGAATGTTGAGTTTTTCTTACCAGACTTGATTTTTGGTGGGTCCTATAGGAGAGAGAAACAGAAGAGAGACACAAAACTGCCTCAGATTTGCTTGGGGGGGGGGGC
>NXFB01000053.1:345829-363055 GCA_002525835.2 Ipomoea batatas
TTTAATGGTTAACGTGTTGAGTATTCATTTGTGTTTAAAAGTAGTATGTTTGTGTTATTATGTATTGTGTTTGATGGTTAAAGTGTTGTATTCATTTCTGTTATGAAGTACTAGTTTTAGGCTATAAAGTATTAAGTTTAATGGTTAAAGTGTATATTATATTCTTTTGTGTTTAAAAGTACATGCTTTAGGCTATAAAGTATTAAATTTAATAGTTAAAGTGTTGTGTACTCATTTGTATTATAAAGTACTAGTTTTAGGATATAAAGTATTATATTTAATGTTAAAGTGTTGAATATTCATTTGTGTTATAAAGTACTAGTTTTAGGTTATAAAGTATTAAATTTAATGTTAAAGTGTTGAGTATTCATTTGTGTTTAAAAGTAGTATATTTGTGCTATTAAGTGTTGATGAAAAATGTCAGTCATGCAAAAGGTCATAGTGAACATCTGGCACAGGAAGCAAATGCAAAGATTTTCACATTTGGTTCATACCGGTTGGGGATATGTACTGTACAAAGCTTGTTTTTGCTTTTGTATTTGCTTCCTTTCTCGAGTTAATTAACTAGCAGGAATAACTTTTGGTGGTTTTTTTTTTTAAATTTATTTTTTTATGTAATTGGCATTTCATCATTTGCATACAAATATCTTCATTTACAATCCCAGATTCTGGTTCTAAGTTTCTTAAGTATAGGTTTTTAGATAAATTTACTCTTGCACTAAATAAAATCAGCCTATAATAGTTGATGTTTAGAGCATTATTTATTCCATACTGATTACTAGTCCTATTTTCAGTCCCTAAGCATCTTTAACACTTGTATTGCAGCGTTATAAATCTGGTCTACACTTCCTTGCTTATACTTGTTATTAACCTATTTGTTCAATTTGAATTGCTTATTCATTATTTGGAATTATACGAATTCAAGAGGACAATGCATTGGATATATAATATGAGCAAGTTCTACTATCATTTTGTAGTTGTTTGAATGAACTATGTATTTTTCTTATGAAACAATGCAATAATGTCTGAAACTTTTGGCTACTTCTCCAATTTGACTTTGGGCATGTCTTTTCCACTAGTTCTTGGACAAAAAGATAGAAGTAATCTAACCCATTGATTTGATACATAAATTTCAAGTTGTGTGCTCTAAATATAGCTTGAAGATGTTTTTTTCTCCTTTCCTACTACCTTAGTCCAATGTTTTTCATGTGGAAAAAAGTATAGGTAGATCTTTGTTGTTGGAGTTTTTTTGGTTTGTACCCTTATTATACTTTCAATGGTAAACCAATAGATATAGAGGCTTTCTATTTAGTTATCAAATATATATGTGGTTGAAATCTAATGATGTTGTTGGAGGAATATCATGTTTCCCAACTTCTCTTTCATCCTTCACATGATTTAATAAAGTACTAGTTTTAGGCTATAAAGTATTAGGTTTAATGATTAAAGTGTTGAGTATTCATTTGTGTTTTAAAGTACTAGTTTTAGGCTATAAAATATTACTACGTAAATTTAATGTTAAAGTGTTAAGTATTCATTTGTGATATAAACTAGTATATTTGCATCATAAAGTATTATATTTAATGTTTTGAGTGTTGAGTATTTATTTTTGTTATGAATTGAAGTAGTATATTTGTGCTATTAAGTATTGTGTTAGATGGTTAAAATGATGAGTATTCATTTGTGTTACAAAGTACTAGTTTTAGGCTATTACGTATTAAATTTAATGCTAAAGTGTTGACTATTCATTTGTGTTTTAAAGTACTAGTTTTAGGCTATAAAGTATTAAATTGGGTTCTATGTGCTTAAAGTTTTAATAAATAGAATAAACTAAAATTTGAAAATTAGATGATAAAGTGTAGAGGAACTGCTTGGACACTTTGGACTTGAAGAACATAGGAAACGCGTAAAAATGGAGCTTAAAATTTGATAAACTAAATTAATAAAACTTGGCTAAAAAAGTCCCATATGTGATTGTTAAAAAAATAGCCCAAACAGAATTAATCCATAAATTAAATATGACCCAAATTATGTGACCCGACCCGTCTCACGGGTCACAATCCGTGAGACGGGTAAGATCTTATTAATGGGTCATCAAAGTGGTTTCACGCTCCTTCCAGATTAGTTTCTCTCTCTATTTCTCTGCCACACGATTTCTTCTCCACTCTCATTTGTAACAAATTTCACTCTATTTTGATTTCGCTTTAACACAATACAATGGCGAGGTTGAGAACACTACTGCATTTATCTCTCTCTCTCTCTTTCTTCTTTACCCTTCTATTCCATTTCTTCTTCCTAGAAGCTACTTCAGACCCAAAAGTTAAGCCATTGTTGTCCTTCAAAGCCGTTGCAGACACATCTAATAAGCTGTGGGATTGAAACTCCAGAATCGACCCGTGTGGGTGGACTGGTGTTTCTTGCCAAAACAATCGGGTTTCTCACCCATTTCTTGAAGGTTCGACCTCCATGGTTCATTCCAACAGCTTAATTTGATGACCCAACTTCAAGTGGAATCGCTTCGCCGATCATGCACAGGTTCTTCTCCAGTTTTCATCTGACTTTGAAGTTTCTTCTTTACAACAATACATTCCTCTTCATAATCGCAGGTTTCAATGGTGTGTGTTTAATCATCACGTTATTTCTTCATCTTCGAACATTGCTAATAGGAGAGTTAGAATTTGAATTTTCACTGGGGATTTTTTAAGTGAAGCATTATAGTGTTATACCGTGGTGAATTTGAGTTTGTAATAATTTTAATGCATAATTTGATGTTATTATGAACTAGAACTAGAATGTGCTAGGCTTTGAGGAAAACTCAATTTGTGCATTTTGAAATTAAGCTATAAGGTGAAGGTCAAAGTGCAATGTGCCCTGTTTCAAATCTGTGTAGTTTTGCAAGATGCATTTCAATGTATTTGGTATCTAATAGTACTAGAAAACTTTGCTACACCTTGCAAATGAGATTCAATTGAGTTTTGATGTTTTTTTTTTCCGTGTTAATACATGAGTCCATGTAATCTCTTGTCTCTATTTTATTATGCATTTTAGCTGGAATTTGTTTCCTTATCTAGATCATGTATGCATCTGGCTATTTCTTCCCTGTACTCTGTGGCTATTTCTGTTTCACCCAAGATGTGGCTCTTTCTGTTTCTATATCAATGGATGATCGATATAACTGCTAGTAGTATTGTATTTAGGCTTTCAAATCAATACTTAGCTTGTTGTTATAAAGTACTGCATTAAGGCTATAAGTATTGTATTTAAGGCTTAAAGTATTACATTTAGTCTATAAAGTATTGTGTTTAACATTTAAAGTATTGATTATATCTACCTTAAAATATGTATTAGATCATTTATGCTTTGAAGTATTACATTTAGACTATAAAGTATTATTTTTAAGGCTTAAAGTATTAAATATATCTCCGTTAAACTGTGTATGAGATTTGATAGAAACAGTAGATGAAGTGAGTCCAGAGGCTATAAGAAAAGCAAATTAATGGTTGAAGCTTATTAAAACTTCTTTCAAGTTTCTAATGTGGTTGTGTTTGATGGTTAAAGTCATGATCATTCATTTGTGATATAAAGTAGTGTGTTTGCATCATAAAGTATTAGATTTAACGCTTTAAGTGTACTGTTGAGTATTCATTTTTGTTATGAAGTAGTATATTTGTGCTATTAAGTATTGTGTTTGATGGTTAAAGTGTTGAGTATTCATTTGTGTTATAAAGTACTAGTTTTAGGCTATTAAGTATTAGATTTAATACTTAAAGTGTTGATTGTTTATTTGTGCAATTAAGTACTACATTTGCTCTATATAGTGTTGTGTTTGATGGTTAAAGTCATGATCATTCATTTGTGATATAAAGTAGTATATTTGCATCATACAGTATTAGATTTAATGCTTTAAGTGTTGAGTATTCATTTTTGTTATGAAGTAGCTAGTATATTTGTGCTATTAAGTATTGTGTTTGATGGTTAAAGTGTTGAGTACTCATTTGTGTTGTAAAGTACTAGTTTTAGTCAATAAAGTATTAGATTTAATGGTTAAAGTGTTGAGTATTCATTCGTGTTATAAAGTACTTGTTTTAGGCTATAAAGTATTAAATTTAATGGTTAAAGTGTTGAGTATGTATTTATGTTTAAAAGTACTAGTTTTGAGAATTTTGCCCTAATTATTTGGATCTGTTTGAACATCTAGTATTTGGTAATTTGGGTATGTAATATGTGATCAAATTTGTTGAATTGTTGATGTTTGGTGGCTCTCTTTGATAAATTTGTGTAAAGTTTGAAAGTACATATTTCTGGCAAAGCAGCTGTGGAAATTTTCTTTTGATGTGGTTCAATACTTCAATGTGTTTCCAATTTAAATAATGTGGCTGTAAGCAGTGGTCAAATGTTTTAAAATGCGCCAGTGCTCCACTTCTTAAAAAATGCCAGCAAACTAATATTAGTTTGCTGTGATACCTTATTTTGTATTAGCTTGGATGTTTACTCTGTAAAATCTAAAGTGGATATTATGTGAATTCAACTCTGTTATTCTCTAGTTTTAGGCTATAAAATATTACTACGTAAATTTAATGTTAAAGTGTTGAGTATTCATTTGTGATATAAAGTACGTAGTAGTATATTTGCATCATAAAGTATTATATTTAATGTTTTAAGTGTTGAGTATTTATTTTTGTTATGAATTGAAGTAGTATATTTGTCCTATTAAATATTGTGTTAGATGGTTAAAATGTTGAGTACTCTTTTGTGTTACAAAGTACTAGTTTTAGGCTATTACGTATTAAATTTAATGCTAAAGTGTTAACTATTCATTTGTATTTTAAAGTACTAGTTTTAGGCTATAAAGTATTAAATTGGGTTCTATGTGCTTAAAGTTTTAATAAATAGAATAAACTCAAATTTGAAAATTAGATGATAAAATGTAGAGGAACTGCTTGGACACTTTGGACTTGAAGAACATAGGAAACGCGTAAAAATGGAGCTTAAAATTTGATAAACTAAATTAATAAAACTGGGCTAAAAAAGGCCCATATCTGATTGTTAAAAAAATAGCCCAAACAGAATTAATCCATAAATTAAATATGACCCAAATTATGTGACCCGACCCGTCTCACGGATTGAGACTCGTGAGACGGTCTCACACAAGTGTTACCCTTAGTTGATTTTGTAATTTGCAGATGAAGAAAATGTTTCCTGATACTACTAACGCTATAAGTTTTGCTTTTATTTTGCAGTTAGCATCTTGTAGATTTTCTTCCAATTTCCTAATTTCGTAGTTGTCTGATTATTGTATTTCTCTATGATATCTGTGATGGTAAAATTGATGGATAGTTTGGCTTGGTTTTCTCCCCAAGTCCAGTACGATGGGGAACATATCCTGACATCCTTGGGTGTTATTCATACAACGCAGTTGGCAAGTCAATGGACCTATATGATAGGGCTCCGAGCACTCATAGGGAATCTTTTCTTTGGAGGCGAAGCAGTTAGCATGGATCATCAAGGTTCCGTGCACGGTGCCTATTCTGAGTTCTGGCTGCTGAAAATTGTCGCCACCATCTTATCAGGAAACATGGTAGACTAGAAATGATGAAACTTGTTCTAACGATGTAACATTACACGGTGTTATACTTTTGTTAATGTTATTGAGTTTGAATGCTTTAAAAAAATATGTTTTACAATTATATTATTGAACTACTATATTATAGGTTTTATGCAGGTATGTTACATTAATTAGCGTGTAGATTTTTTTTTTAATTTTTAAAATTTAGCCCGTCACTATTCCCTTGTAAATTTCATCATCAGATCGTCGTGTGGTGGGTTTAGCGACGGAATTTTTCGTCGTTATTCCGTTGCAAATTTAGTCATCAAATCGTCGCGAAGAGGAAAATAGTGACAGACTATTTTTATTTAGCGACGGAAATTTCCGTCGACGGAGTTAAATTGAGCTGCTAAGATCTAGCGACGGATCAATGCTGTCACTAATTCGTCGCTAATCACTTTAGCGACGGATTTTCCCCTCGATAGCGACGGAAATTTCCGTCGCTATTTCTGCGTTTTTTTTGTAGTGTCAGTTGACACTGAAATTTTGTTATGGATGAATATTTTAACTCTTTTTATTCTACAGCTATAGATAAGAGCTCTTATTTCCATGCAAACGTCTTGAGAAAATCATGTAAACATCCTTAAAATATTATTTAGAGATCACAACCATGTTGATCCAAACCTCCTTCATGAAGATCATGTCAATCATGTTGATCCAAACCTCTATTGAATATCAAACCATTTGAACCCGGATGCCCTTCAATAAAGAACAAACATATAAACTCTTCTTTGAAGATCAAGTTATTTGAATTCCGGAAGCCCTTCAATGGAGTATTCAAGGCATCCAAGTGAAGAATCAGAAGATTACATAGAGATCTTGTATCCACTGCACACTTTATTGATACTACTTGTAACCAAAATTCTGAATTTGAATATGTAATTCAATTTTCTTTGTTCACAAATTTGTATCGGTTGAAATGAATGTGTCTATGAAGAGATGAGAGGTAGAGTTGTCCCACTGAGCGTGCCAAGACCCCTGTGTAGTCCTCTGATTCTTCACTTGGATGCTTTGAACACTCCATTGAAGGACATCCGGAAATAAAGTGGCTTGATCTTCAAAGAAGAGCTTATATGTTTGTTCTTCGTTGAAGGACCTCCGAATTTGTTTGTTCTTTATTGAAGGACCTCCAAATTCAAATGACTTGATCTTCAATAGAGGTTTGGATCACCGAATTCAAATGACTTGATCTTCAATAGAGGTTTGGATCAACATGATTGGCATGATCTTTCTAGATGGGGTTTTACTTTCAGATCATCTCTGAATAATATTTTCAAGATGTTTACATGATTATTTCTAGGATGAATAAGAGTTCCTATTTATAATTAGGATGGATAATAAGAGTTTTGATAAGTTCAAACTCTTTTGATATTATCTATGTGAATTATATTATTTGTAATTGTTTAGTTTTCTCTTTATATTATATAGTTTTAGTTATTACTTAGTTTTTTAACAATAACCTGTATGTTAGGAGAGTTCTCAGGTTAGCTATGTTAAGAGGACTCTCCCTCTCTCTCTGTGTTCAGTTGAGAAATTCAAAACCCGTTAATCTAATCTGGTATCAGAAGCGAAAGGTGGATATCCTTTTTTTTTTGTTTTTTTAATTTTGCTCTTGTTTTCGGTAATCACCATATGCAAAATTAAAACCATCCTTCGAATATGGCCACCGAACCCACCGCCGCAAACACCCTTGTCGTATCCCCTGTTGCTCCACCGCCGGTGACACTAACCGCCCTCACGGCGGCTCACCATTTTGTCTCAGTCAAGCTGACGATGCGGAACTACCTACATTGGCGTACTCAACTAGTGCCCTTCCTACGCGGCCAGGGGCTTCTTGGCTTCCTCGACGGATCAAATCCGTGTCCTCCGGCTTCCGTCGTTCCCTCCGCTGACTTTGCAACAACAGCGGCTCCACCGCCGTCCAACCCTGCGTACCATGCGTGGGTCCAACAAGATCAATCGATCTTGTTGCTCTTGATCTCGTCGCTCACCGACGAGGTCATGTACCTTGCGATCGGCGAAAATACATCTAAGGGGATTCAATTACCTCCACATTGGCTTCCTCTTCGCGCAGCAGATGCCTAAGCCTTCTCGGCGAATTTTAGACCCTGAGACAGGGCAATAGCTCGCCGGCAGAGTATCTGGGCAAAGCCCAGATGATTGTCGAAGCTCTGTCGTTGGCCGGCCAACCGCTATCATCCGATGAACAAATCCTCTATGCCTTGCGTGGATTACGACCGGAGTACAGGTCCATGGCGAACGCGTTAACAGTCTCCTCCGCTATGGTGACCCTAACACAATTGGCGGATCATTTACGCAATCAGGAGTTCATTCACTCCGAATACTTTGCGATCTCAGAGACGGCTTCTCCGGCGCAATCACCGTCCGCGTTCTATGCGGGCCGTGGCAGAGGGAACTCCGATGGCGGCAGACTGCACTCTTCGAACAACCGAGGCAGGTAGTGGCGTGGCCGTGGCAACCAGGGCCGAAATTGCGGTGGTGGTTCCCCGCGGTGCCAGATCTGTAGATCGTATGACCATATAGTAGTCAACTACTTTAAACGCTATGCGGATCGTCCGTCTCCTACCGCTAACGTTGCCGTCGGCACTGAGTCACCGCAGGTCACACAGACAGACTGGTATCCTGACACGGGCGCTATATCTCATGCTACTCCAGATGAGAGTATGGTGGATCATTCGAATATATACACAGGCGGTGATGTGCTAAAGGTCGGCAATGGAGTAGGTTTGGAAGTCTCCCGTGTCGGACATGCAATCGTTCTCTCGAGTTCCAAAAATTTGCCCATGTCAAATATTCTATGCGTCCCGAAATTATCGTTACCTCTTTTATCTGTTTTTCAATTCACTAATTAGAAAAACGTATTCTTTGAATTTCATAATAATTGTTTTATTGTGAACGACTGCAACACCCGGGCGGTTCTTCTTAGGGGGTCCACGGTGGGCGGTCTCTACAAATTACCACTATCGAAGTTTCATTCTGCGTTCTTGTCTGCTCGAGCCTCTTCCATAGTATGGCATCAGCGGCTTGGTTATCCCCACACTCAAGTCCTGCATCGAGTTCTAAAACAGTGTCCTGTTACGAGTAATAATTTACGTACTCCAAAACTCTGTAAAGCGTGTCAGTTAGGCAAATCTGCATGTTATCCATTAGATAGGGTTCCTAATACTAGCAATAATGTCCTAGATTTGCTATATACAGATATTTGGGGTCCGTCTCCGGTTATGTCGTCTACCGGAGCACGATATTTTGTTTTGTTTGTCGACGATTTTTCGCGCTATTGCTGGTTTTATCCTTTACGGCTAAAATCAGACATATATAAAATATTGGATTCTTTTCGGGTGATGGTAGAACATCAATTTTCACGTTTTATCAAAGCCATCCAGTCCGATTTAGGTAGTGAGTACATACGGTTACACAAAGTATTTAAATCTCTCGGTATCATTCACCGAAAATCATGTGCTTACACCCATGAGCAAAACGGGCGCGTAAAACGTCGAAATAGACATATTCTTGAAACTGGCCTTGCCCTTCTCGCTAATAGTTCCACACCACACGAATATTGGGACTATGCTTTTGAAACGGCTACATGCTTGATCAATTGTCTACCCTCGTCAGCCATAAATTTCGAAACTCCACATTTCCGTGTATTTCAGACTCAGCCTTCATACCAATTCTTCCGTGTCTTCGGGTGTCAGTGTTACCCACATCTCCGACCTTATAATCGTCACAAAATTGAGTATCAGTCAGCACCATGTGTCTTTCTAGGTTACCCAATTTCCTTTCGGGGTTATCGTTGCATGAATCTTGACACAGGGGCTATCTTTATCTGTCGACATATCCGCTTTGATGAAACTCTGTTTCCCTTTGCTGTCAAATCTACTTTGCAGGTTGGCTTGTCGGGTGATGCACCATGGGGAGTTGGCCCAGTGCTTTCTCAATCTTTGCCTGGGCAATCTGATATACATACACCGCTGGCACAGGATCCACTGCCTTTAGTTCTACAGGCTCCCACTGTATCAACGAGCATCCAGACTACTACTAGTCATACCCAAGCTCACACAGGTCGCACACGTCGTAAAACTCAAGGTTCAGGTGATTAGCAAGATGGGCATGCTATGCGCACATGGCGCAAAACTCAGGGTACCAGTGAACAACTTTATGCTTTCAATACCACCACGGAGCCCACTTGATACTCACAAGCCGTTGGTTTCCCGGAATGGTGTGACGCTATGGATCAGGAATTTAATGCCTTACTACACAACAACACTTGGACACTAGTACAGCCAACACCCGCAATGAACATCATCGGCTGCAAATGGGTTTTTCGCACTAAGCGAAAGGCCGATGGAACGGTTGACCGACACAAACCTCGTCTCGTGGCAAAAGGCTTTAATCAGGTGGCCAGTGAAGATTTCTTTGACACTTTCAGCTCAGTTGTTAAACCGACAACAGTCAGGTTGCTGCTATCCCACGCGGTCTCGAATAACTGGACCCTCCGGCAACTGGATGTGCACAATGCCTTTTTGAACGAGCATCTTTCTGAAACTGTTTATATGAAACAACCACCGGGTTATGAAGACCCTACGCATCCGACTCATGTGTTTCATCTTCAACGATCACTCTATGGTCTTAAGCAAGCGCCGCGTGCATGGTTTAAGCGTCTTCATGAGTTTTTAATCTCCACGGGGTTTGCGGCCTCCAAAACAGATGTGTCGCTGTTCTACTACACTACTGGGGTCTCACGTGTCTTCTTGTTAGTGTATGTTGATGACATCATCCTAATGGGCAATGACACTAAACTGATTACTACACTGTTAACCCGGCTCGCTGGCGCCTTCAAAATCAAGGATCTGGGCACTCCGTTCCTTGGTATTGAAACTATATTCGACGACAGGGGTATGCTAGTATCTCAACGTCGGTATATGAAGGATATTCTTTCTCGCGCTGGCATGTCTGATTGTAAATCTCTTGCTACTCCTGCCGCAGTTGTACAACCATCTACTCCGTCGCTAGAGCCTTATGATAATTCGACACAGTATCATCGCATTGTTGGGGCACTACAGTATCTCACTATTACTAGGCCTGATCTCGCCTTTTCCGTCAACCGCCTATGTCAGTTTATGCATTCACCAACTACTGATCACTGGGGTCTTTTGAAACGGGTATTACGGTATGTCAAGGGTACTCAAGATTACGCCCTTCGCATAACCTCATTGCCATCTACAGAAATACATGCTTACTCTGACTCAGACTGGGCTGGTTGTCCTGTGGATCGGAAGTCCACGAGTGGTTATGCTGTGTATTTTGGGGACAATCTTATATCATGGCTTTCCCGCAAACAGCGGACTGTGGCTCGTTCTTCAACTGAAGCTGAGTACAAGGGCCTTGCCGATGTTTCTGCTGAAGTCACCTGAGTTGTGTCTCTTCTTCGTGAGTTAGGGTTGGACTCCGGGCAACCGGCCTGCTTATGGTGTGACAATCTCGGTGCTACTTATCTTGCAGCTAATCCAGTACGTCTTCCATGCTAGAACTAAACATGTCGAAATTGATTTCTACTTCGTTCGTGACAAGGTTGCATCAGGTGCGTTCCAGGTCAATTTTGTGAGCAGCAAAGATCAGCTAGCTGACATCTTCACCAAGCCACTCCCTGCAATCCGGTTTCATACTCTACGTCGCAAGCTCAACGTTGTAGAAGTTCAACCTTGTGCTTGAGAGGGAGTGTGAATTATATTATTTGTAATTGTTTAGTTTTCTCTTTATATTATATAGTTTTAGTTATTACTTAGTCTTTTAACAATAACCTGTATGTTAGGAGAGTTCTCAGGTTAGCTATGTTAAGAAGACTCTCCCTCTCTCTCTCTCTGTGTTCAGTTGAGAAATTCAAAACCCGTTAATCTAATCATCTAATTAAATAAATTAATTAGATAATATCACTATTATTCAAAATATATTCAAATATTTTAATATTATCTTTATCAAATTTTCAATGTCATCCCTTTCCATTCAAAACATTAACTTTTATTTTGATCCAACACAAAATATTTATAATAACATATTAACAAATTATATTATTTTAATTTTCTACCTATAATAATGTAGGAAAATTTTACAATATCATAGGTTACAATATTACAACTTTGCAAGGCTTTACATTATACTTTGTTTGAAATACATATGGAGAGTACAATTTTACAAAATATAGAGTGTACTTCATAAAGCACCAAACACACCTAATTATAGCACTGTAATCTATAGCCTTTTTTTGAAGATAATAATCTATAGCCTTTTAAAATTCCTAATAAACGTAATGTAATTTTAAAAGTACGACACATTTTTATATTTGAGTAGTAAATGCATAGAGAGTAATATTCGGGCAATCTTAAGAGATTTATCTTTTCTTTTTTTCCTTTTTCTTTTTTTTTGTTTGTTTGTTTGTTTGTTTGTTTGTTTGTTTTTTTTTTGAAAAGAAAGAGATTTATCTTGAATATTCAAAGAATGTCGTACTATAAGGTCCAAAGTTGTATTAGGAAATTGCCTATTGACCTTCTTAGTTTAAGTCAATTAGCTATGAGCAACTTAGATTGATTTGTGATCCTTTACCAACTTGCATCAAGAGATAGGCTTCACTTAAAGCGAACCTTCATATAATAGCTATGAGCTTCCCCATAAATCAAAGAATGAAATTATATGTTTAACCCTCAGTTCAACACCACTTTCATGCTCGTGTTAACTGATAGTCATGACTCACGAGTGGTCATGTTTTGATACTCAGATGATATTGGGGGTGTTTGACAAATAACTATTAGCGGATTGGGTTAACAAGTTTGACTAGCTGATAGCATTAGCTGGTTGTAGAAAGATGTTTGGTAAATTAGCTATTAGCTGATAACTGATTACATGTAAAATGACACCTAAGGGTATAATTTATTTTCTCAAAAAGCTGATCGGAAAAGCTGCTTTGAACAACTTTTTGAATTTTAGGGGGTGTTTGGTTATTGGCTTATAAGCCAAATTTTAGCTTATTTGACCAAGTTTAACTTTTTGACCAATCAATAAGCTATTTTGAAGTGTTTGGTAAATGGCTTATTGGTCTTAGCTTATTGGGCCAATAAGCTGAAAATTGAAAAGCTAATGAATGTAGCTTTTTGTATCAGCTGGTTGAAAACAATTGGTATATTGACTATTTTATCATTTAAAATCAATGGGATTTACTTTTAAATGGGTGGTGTGTTTGCTATTTTATAATAATAATAATAATAATACCCTTAAATGTCATTTTACATTCAATAAGCTACTAGTAAACAGCTCATTTACCAAACAGTTTTTCATAACCAGCTAATACAACCAGCTGGTCAAACCAGTTAACGCAATCAGCCATCAGCTACTAGCTAAACCAACTAGCTATCAGCTATAAGCTATCAGCCGTTTGCCAAACACCCCCTTAGTGTTTTGGAGCAATAAGCTGTTACAAAAAGCTGATTAACCAAACACTCATATTGGTTGTTTATCCAAGTCAAACAACTAATAGTGGTCAAACAAGCCAGAATTATCTATAAGCTAACTATGTTACCAACATGGCCATTATCTCTAATTTAAAATTATAAAAGATGCAATAGTTATAGGCTCTATTTGGTAGAGCTTATAGCTTATTTTAAACTCCTAATAAGCTATAAGCTCTGTTTGGTAATGTTCCAAAAATAAGCTTATATTTTAAAATAAGAGCTTATTTTGAAAGTACATAATATACTTATGTCTGTAATTAACACATTATGTGCTTTCAATTTATTTATATACACATAATTTATTAACTGAAATCACATATTATATTAATAGCAGATATATAATTTTTTTTTATTAGAATTCACAATATAAGATGCAATATACTACATGCTATAACAATTGAGGTTGTTTGGGTGGTGTGTAAGTGTGTAACTGATTCCTGCCGACACTAAGCAAGGAACTTTTGTGAAGTTTCCCATGTCGTGAATGAAATAATTGGACAGATCGAAAAAATACAAAGATGGAATGTATTCTTTTCTTTAGTCGGTTTTAATATATAGAGCTTTTTAGCTGTGTACCACTTATTATTTATATTCTTCTTATAAAGTCATATAAGAATTTCAATTTTCTTCCTTAGCTGGTTCCTTCTGGCCCTCACTCCCCTTTGTTTTTCGTTGCAGTTAATTAACGTCTACATTTTCTCACTACCAATAATTTCAACGTAACTCCGTAATTATAGCCACTCATCAAAATATTTGTATGAAAATGTATCATTAAAATAAATCGTAAAGGCAATAAATTATTCTATATTTAATTCGAAGTATTTGAAATACTCTTCTTTCAAAATGTTGAATTCCAACTCTATGGATCCCCTTCACCCCGGCCTGACAAAGTATTTGTGAGAATGTAAATCACGGTAATTCAATGGCTCAGCAGATAGGGTCAAATGCCGATGCGCACAAAAAATCTGTCCACTTTAGACATAATCCACACTACCGCTACCGAAGTTCGAACTTTCGTCTCTTCTCCCAAATAATACCAAATAGTGTCTCTTCTACCAAATATTTGAAATACTCTTACATATAGAAAGGCGAAGTTTGATAAAGCATCAACAAACTAAAAATAATTAAAATATTTTAAATACGATAAGAAAAAATTTAAAAGGAAAAAAATGCATTGTTAGTTTCTCAATTTTTTCTCGGTAGTTGTTTTAGTCCATAACCATTTACCGTTGTAATATAGACCTCTAACTCTTTAAAAAGTTATAGTTTTAACCCATGAATCAACATAACCATTAACCTCTAATAAATAATTACTTAATACATGAGTATTTTAGTACTTTTAATGTTCCTTCTTTAATTAATCTTCTTTAGTATGAATATTTCATTTGTAAAATAAAAATTGATTTTAATAAATTTGTGTAGGGAAAATAAGGACGATGAATAGACTTGGCAATTCGTGTATACAGGTTCGTTAACGGATCGACACGATAATGCTAAACACGAATACAACACGTTAATGTTAACGGGTTCACATGTTTAACACGAACACGATAAACACATTTTGTTAACAGGTTTCGAGTTGTGTTGACACGATATGACACTAAACCCGTTTTAACCCACTAAACCTATTAATATATTAAAAACCCTAAAATTTAAAGTTATATATATATGTATATATAGCCGCATCGGATAGCCACAACTGTCCGACAAGGAGATAGCCACCAGTTTCATAGTCAGTGGTTGTATTCTTTTTTTTTTTTTAATATTTAATTTCTAATAAGTAAATAAATATCGTCATATTATTACATTTACAAGTTACAAATCTTATTTCGACTTCTCTGGCCATATTATTATAATTACAAGTTACAAACATTATTTCGACTACTCTAGTTATTTTATTACAATTACAAGTTACAAATCTTATTTCTACTACTATGGTCATATTATTATAATTACAAGTTACAACTTTTATTTTGACTACTCTAGTCATATTATTATAATTACAAGTTACAAATCTTATGTTGACTACTCTGATCATATTATTATAATTATAAGTTACAAATCTTATTTTGACTAATCTAGATATATTATTACAATCACAAGTTACAAATTTTATTTCGACATTAAGTAATATTGGGTCAAAAAGTAATGTTTTATATAAAAATCTGATCATGTATCTGGTCATATTAATATGACCAGATATTACTTATTTCGACAAATCTTATTATATAAAAATCTTACACGTTAAATCTTATTTAATGCACATTTCAAATTTTGTGTTTGTTAATCTATCTTTATCCTTGTAAATCTCTTCCACTTTTTAAAATGGGTCCCCACTTCCACAACATCAAATTTGCAATTCATTTACTATTCACACTACATATCCCTACAATACTCTCTCATTTTCAGGTCCCACTTTCAATAAAATAAATAAATATACTTACATAATAAGAAGAAAAACAACAAAAGTTTAGAAAAAAAAAAAAAAAAAAGAGTACAAGAAAGCAGCCAAATGATAGCTTTGCTGCCATTTGACAACTTTCCTTGTACCGCTTGCTAGAGACCTAAGCAAAAAAAAAAAAAAAAAAAAAAAAAAAAAAATTATTTGACACAAAAGCATGCCACTTCATCTTGCAAGTGGTAAATTAAAATTTTATGGATGAAGACAACCTTATTATGTTTATGGGGAATAACAGATTTTATGAGAACTTGTGCACAACCACATTAAAAAACAGATTGCAACTAATCATAATTAACAACAATTAGTTCATTTCTAATTTTGGAATCTAGAATGGTGTCTCTCTTACTATATGTGTGTGTGTAATATTGCTTACAAATCATTATTCACAGTTACTACTCTCATTTTATACTTCGTATGACATCACATGCCTTGATTATTGATTAATTTAATAGGGGGTCATGATGTTTATCCATTCATTTTTTTTCTTCTCCCAATTAAATTTGAACACAAATAGGAGTAAAAGTTGGGAGTAGATTTTTAGGAGTCCATGAAGTATTTTTCTTCCTAATAATGCACCTAGGTTTGACTGGCAGACGAGAGTTGAGAACTACATTAACTCAATTATTGGAAGTTGTTACATCCTTTATTCAAAGGCAAAAACTTGTGTGAGACCGTCTCACCGTGAGACGGGTCGGGTCGGGTCGAGTCAAGATGGAAATGTAACACTTATACGCACAAATGTCATACTTATATGCTCAAATGTAATACTAATCAGAAATAAAAATTTCGTTACTTATAAGAGTAAATGTAATACTTTTAAGGGAAAATACAATACTTTTACATTTCGATTTAAAAGTATTACATTTTTCCTCAAAAGTATTATATTTTCCCTTATAAGTAAGAGACATTTGTCAACATTACTTATTATGAAAAATGTAATACTTTGTCTAACAAAAATTGTATTCCTGATTAGTATTATATTTGAGCATATAAGTATGCCATTTGCATATATAAGTGTGACATTTACATTGTGCTTCGACCCGACCCGACCCGACCCGTCTCACGAATAAGGATCCGTGAGACGGTCTCACACAAGTGTGACCCTTATTCAAATTATGTCCAACATTACCAAAAATTAAACATCGTAACGTGACTTTTTTTTAGTACTACACGCTAAATTTATACATAGTATCTGCTCAACATGATAATGCCAACATCTTTGATTGGGATAAGACTCGAACATGAGACCTTCCGTTTGGAATGGTAACAGTGGTGACATCATATCACAAGGTACTTGGCAAGTTGACAAATCAAGTTGTAAAAATATAAAATACAGTGAGATTGGAATTCTTAGAAATAATTCAAAGGTGCCAAAGGCCTTGTGGTCCAGCAGCATAGCTGTGGCCCTTCTAAATGAGAGGTCACAGGTTCGATCTCACATAGTATTTATAGGAGACTGGACATATAATATGGATTTTAAATTGTAGTACACAAGAAAGATTTAGAGAAGTGTATAGTACGCAGAAGTTTGGAGATAAATGAGACAACGTGCCCAGCACATAGTATTTATAGGAGACTGGACTGTTGGTCCCAAGGGGATGGGGTACAAGTCTAGAGGGGGGGGGTGAATAGACTTG
>NXFB01000053.1:368209-378383 GCA_002525835.2 Ipomoea batatas
AAATTTTTTAATTAAAAATATACATTTTTATGTATTTTAAATTTTGAAAATTATAAATTACTTGTACACTTATAAGGTTAAAATTTGTATTTTAGTTTATGTGTTACTAATTTCTTTGTTCTATATTTATAATTTTATGTACAATATAAATACAAAAATGCAATTCCATTGTTGACCACCAAACAAAAATGCTTTTTATTATTCAATTTCTTGAAAATTACAACTCTAAAAAGTACATCTAATAAACTTACAATTTTATAAATTATAACTTTAGAAATTAAAGTTAACAGCTACATTTGATTTTAAATCACAAATTTCTTCAACCAATTAACTCAGATCATATGCCAAAACTAATCTTATTCAACCGATGAGATGACAAAATAAAGCTATAAGAGACCTACATCTTCCTTTCAAAAAAATAAGAGACCTACATCTTCTTATTCGCAAGTGGCTAATAAATGTAAAACTATTATGGAGTACCAAAGTTCATAGCCCAATTACGAAAGTTCATAGCCTATTGAGACAAGGTAAAATAAATAAATAATTATATATATAAAGGTATATTTGGCAAATTATGCTATGTACCCGTATCCACCTTACAAGTGGACCTCGGTCCATGTTTACAATTTTAAAATTCTATGTTCACAATTTTAGAATTCTATATTCACACTTTTAGAATACTTCAATCAATGTTAGTAGGTAACTTATTATACGGGAGGTGGTGGGTTCGAGCCTTAGTGGAGGTGTTACTGCCTCTTTGTTCTTAGTAGGTTGAGAAAGTAGTTTATGAACATATACTACACTGTAATAGAGTCAGTAGCATTAAAAAAAAAAGTTACCTACTAACATAATCAGCTATTATCAAACATTAAATTAATAATGTCGTTCAAAAAGCCGGATTCAAATATATAAATTCATATGAATTAGTCTCATATAAGCAAATGTAAATAGCAGAACAATATTAAAGTTTTACATCAATAAATTTTGTCAGATATATGCCAATTACAAATAGAGACTAAGGGTGTGTTTAGTTCACGCAAGAGAATCGAAATTGGAATGTGAATCAAATACTTGGTAATTGCAATGGACACTGGCGGAACTACAATGGGGACAGTGGGGCAGCTGCCCCTACTGTCCCACCTATATATATAGTATATATATATTAAATATGCCATTACTTATACAAAGGTTAATATGGATGAGATGGTAAGTCTTCGTTACATTAAAGAATGATCCGTTTGAACCCTGTAGCATTGAATTCAGCTTTTCAAATTTTTAATACCAATATTGAGAATTCTAATTAAATCTTTTATTTGTAATATTGTGATTTTTTTTTTCATTTCTTAATATCAATAGTAAGAATTCTAATTAAATCTTTTATTTGTAATATTGTGAATTTTTTATATTTTTTTTCATTTCTTAATGTTAATAGTGAGATAGATGAATGAAACTTTTGTTTTTGACATTTTTTTAATATTAATAGTGAGAATTCTAATTGGATTTTTTATTTGTAACATTATTGTGACACTTCTTTTTTTTTTTAATCTTAATAGTGAGATGAGTGATTTATAATGTGTTTTCCTATCAAACTATTTTATCTAATTAATTATGTTTTATATTTTATTTTAAATATTAGTTTTTGACGCGCATTGCGCGAATGAGATAATGCTCAATGCTTATTACTCCGTATTAAATAACTATTTCAAAGTATATCAATGCAAGATTATATAGGAGATGTTCATGCATATGTAATTGAATTTTAAATTTGTTTATTTAAATCGGTAATTCAAAGTTTATTTATGCAAGATAATATATGAGAGATTGATTATAATTGTCACTAAAATAAATGTTTGCAATTTTGTAAAAACGCTAATCTAAATACTTAGCCTAAAAATGATAGTATAAATAAATACTACTTTGTCAACAAATCCTACTAAGTAGTTAATATGATTGGCTTCAATCTGTTTTTTTTTCAATGTTATTAACATAATACTTGGTAAATAAATATATAACATTATTTTTTATTATAACTTTGATATTTAATTACAAGATAGTGTAAAAAGAAAACAATGAACAATGTAGTGAATATAATTAATTAATAAATTTGAAGGTAAGGAATCTTTGCATTGTAGAAAATATAGACAATACAATTAATGAAATTATATCTCTTTTTAAATTCTTTGATATGAATTTTTTTAATAAAGGCATTGTAAACATCAAATTATAAAGTAAAGAAACGCATATGTATTATCTTTTTTTATTGTACCTACTAATTTATTTTTAATTTAATAAGAGTAATAGAGTGGTACTTACTTTTGAATAATATATTCTAACATATTCATAGTATATGTTCAATAATTATGCCAACTTTGATTAGGATGAGGTTCGAACCTAAGGCCTTACTTATAGAAATTAATGGGTAAGTTAAAAGTTAACGGAATATTAACGGAAAAGAGAAAATTTAACGAAAAATTTAACGGATAATCATATAATAAAGGATAAAGTAGGAAATCTTAAGGAAAAATATAAATCTAAACAATCTGAATCATCCATTTGATTTAATAATTTGACCGTCATTTTTTCTACCCATTATATGTCTAACTTTCTTTGGCTCTTATTAGTATAGTAGATTTTTTATCTTGAGTATTTGGGCTTTAATTTTTATCTATAGTTAACAATATTTATGACTCGATCTCTAAGTTTCACTTTTAAAAAAAAAATGTCTCATTAGTTTATCTTTCGCCCCCACTGAGAAAGTTTTCTGGATCCGCCACTGGTAATGGGTTTTGGTGGTAGGATGGAATTGGAATGATTACTATCATTGATGTTTGGTTATATACTTATATATGACCCTATAATGGGAATGCATGTTTTAAGAATACAAAAATAAAAAATTAAAGCAATTGATCCTAATATAATGATATCCAAAGCACTAATGTGAATAGAAAAAATCAAATAAAAAATTTAAAAACACTAATTCAAACTTAATTTAAAAACACTAATTCAAATTTAAAAATCATATTATCAATAAGATGGAATCATACCTGCTTTTAATTAGGGAAGGGAATGAGGTAATAAGATGGAATGATACCTGTTTTTAATTAGGTAATGGGGTTTTTAATTGAAGTTTTTAATTAGGGAATGAGGTTTTGATTGAAGGGGTAATCAAATCACATAGTAATGGACTTGTGGTTTAAAAAGCTGTGAACCAAACACTAACTATGGTTTTCATTCCAAGGAAGAAAAATTCCAAACACTAACTATGATTTTTATTTTCATTCCAAGCAAAAAAGATTATTTATTATTATTTTATTATTTTGAATACTATTGACTATCTGTTCATAACTACTGAAACATACAAAGTCATGACTTCCATTTGAGAAAGTCACTTTGTGCTACTAAACCACAAGGTCACATCCCATTTTTTTTTAGAGTTAATACCCAATATAGTCCTCGACTATAGTGGTTTTACTCAATTTAATCATCGACTTTGATCGTTTTACCCAATTTAGTCCTTTGTCAAAAAATCCGTTAGTGGACGGTTAGAAATAGGGTCCTAATGGTAATTTCTCATCCTTCATTCCATTTGGGATGATTCCTTCTTCTTCCCCTATTAAGATCTACGCAGAAATGTAAACCTTCGTATCCAAATATTTATTTACTCTGTATTTATTTATTTAGGGTTGAAGTTGATTTGGTACGAAAATTTGCATTTCTATGTGGATCTTAATAAGGAAAAGAAGAAGGAATCATCCCAAATGGGATGAAGGATGTGAAATTACCATTAGGATCTTGTTTTTAACAGTCAACTCAAAGAATTTTTAACAAAGAACTAAATTGTGTAAAACCATTAAAGTCGATGACTAAATTGAGCACAAAAAGTCATTTAAGACTAAATTGAGTAAAACCACTATAGTGGAGGACTATATTGGGTATTAACTCTTTTTTTTTTAATAACTTTTCTAACAATTTTGAATTTTCCTTAGCAAAAGAACTCACCTCTCTAAGAAAAAATTAGTGAAAAATCCAAAGAAATAAATCAATGGTGATGCTCTAACACACTAAAATCTCTGGACATCAAACACCAATAGCAATCCGACATGAATCATCTCGAAGCTTAATCCGTGTTCCAACTTCCAATAATAATGCTCCATCAACGTTTGAGTCGCTCGTACGTTAAAACAATCCGAAAAGGCCGGCCGCCGGCCGCCACTAATTCACGGCGGCGTCTAATGCATTTGTCGTGTGATGAGTAGGTGAACTAACTCACGTTTTTTATGTTTCGTTTGGTCGGAGGGCTATATTGATGGAATATATATTTCACACCACAAACTCAATCCCCAATTTATTTATCTATATTTAAAAAGGCCAACAACTGTATGCCTGCTTTAACCTTTTTTATTTTTTTATATTTTTATTTTTATTTTTTTGATATTCCATGGGATGAGTTCAATTGAGAGGATGTTGACAATAATCAAACATAAGACTTTTAAATATGAGAATCATAAGTCACCCATTTAATCACCTATTCCGGTGATGCTTAACTTATTTTGGACATAAAAATGGAGAATTAAAAAATAGGTATTACTTGGTTGTAAAAATGCTTTTTCTTTTTTCTTTTCATGCTAAAATTACTTATGCGATACTCGAATACATTTATAATTAATTTACTATGAATATAATATACTATGATTAATTAAATAAATATTATTTTGTCAAATTAACAAAACAATATAGCTATGTCTCCTCCAAATGAGAGGTCACATGTTCGAATCCTAGTGTGATCATTGACTCTTTGTACTTAAACAGATACTACATTGTAACAGAGTCAGTAGTACTCAATATATATATATATATATATATTCATACGGCCAAGCTGGGGAGTGGAGGAACACTATCATGGAGGTTCCACCCGCAAACTATGCGTTTGGTGCTATTACTCGTAAAGTGTGGTAACTAGTCTTCTTAAGTTGCTGGGACAGATTCACCCAAAAAAAAAAAAATCATACAAAAATGTCTTGCTATTTTATAATATGATATAAACTAATAAAAGTTTAATTTAATTTTAAACAAAATATCAAATTTTAAATTCGTGATAATATATAAATAAAGTGGAAGATAAATAATAAATGTTATATTCAAAATTAATTGTTAAATAAACAATACCCATTTTTAAACGTAATTTCAAAATATAATCAATATTCATTACATACTATAGTTTAACCAATAGTGGTCCTGAAATAAGTAAATAATAGAAAAGTACCTTTAAATTTGTAATAGAAAATGATAAATAATATTTTTAATGATTAATTAATAAAATGGTTGTTAATTACTTTGTAAATGTTGAATTAATAATAATAATAATAATAATAATAATTTTTACTAATTATCCAACAATAGTAAACTATGGAGTATCATATAATTTTATTATCAACTAATCAAAATGGATTTTTAATAACACTATCCAAAAAGAGAGTGTGATAGCATTAGCAATACTATCAACCAAGCAAAATTAATTTTAGAAATCATCTTTCACCATCAATACAATAGATGTCCACTCGGCATTATGTATAAGGAAACTTCTTTATTTTTATTAGTTACCAATGAATTGGTGGACTTCATACTTCACACTTAGTTAATAAAGATTGAGTCAACATAATAATCAAATACAAAAAGGATCTAATGAAATATGAAAATTATATCATAGATTAGGCTGTATCTTACCTGGTAGACCATGGTTCAAAACGGTATCGTTATAATGTTTAATAAAATTTATTATGTATTATGTTTATAATATTTGTTTTATATGTTTATAAACTTAAATCTTAATTAATGTACATAAACATTAAATGCATGTACATCATATCTATTTCAATTCACTCAATAGTATGTTCATAATATAATGCTCATTCTATATGTTCATAAAAACAAGTTTAATAAACATAAACATTACACTACATGCACATCATGTTTAATACTCCATCTGCATATTTTATCTGTCCTACTTACTATTCATTGGTCAAACCAACTCTTTCTTATTTGTTTATTTTCTTTAGTACTCTTTACTTATTTTTAAATTTAATTTTTTGCGTTTAATAGTGCTTTTAGTGTATTTTCTAAATATATAAATTTTGTATACTAATACTAAACTTAATATTATAAAAAATGAATTAAAAATAACTCCAGTCAAGCTTCGTTAACCGAACCAGACACATAAAATGGGACGGAGGGAGTAACCTACACCCTATATTATGTTCATATAATATTTGTTCTATATGTTCATAATTCTAAACCTTAGTGCACATAAACACTAAATTGCATGTACATCATATGTATTTTCATTCACTCTATAGTAGGTTCATATATAATTAATGATCATTATATACGTTCATAACAACAAAACTTAATGTACATAAAATTACATTACATGCGCATCATGTTTAATGACATTAATCATTTACTATGTTCATAATAATTAACATTAATGTACATAAACACTAAATTGCACGTACATAATATCTATTCTATTTACTCTGTAGTATTTTCATAAAAATAAAATTTAATATACATAAACATTATTACATTAAAGTAATGATTTTATGTACGTATACATTTATTTATAAAAAATGTAAAAATA
The DNA here is from genome assembly GCA_002525835.2 of Ipomoea batatas. Lineage (NCBI taxonomy): Eukaryota > Viridiplantae > Streptophyta > Magnoliopsida > Solanales > Convolvulaceae > Ipomoea > Ipomoea batatas. The sequence goes on from NXFB01000053.1 coordinate 374,847, forward strand.
TAATATAAGTGTCATTTAAAAGATTTCAACTAAACCTTTTAATAATATATTTTTATATATATTAATTTTATATGTGCAAAAAGAAAAAAAATAAATTTAAGATGAAAAAAATTAAGGTTCGTAAAGGAAAAGGGATGTCTTGGATACATGTAGCAGTAGCACCGGTAAAATTGCCAATTGTTATATTATGTAAATAAATTATGTACCTATTATAATTAATTAACATATATATTATATACTTTTAATTTATTTACATGCATATATATACATAATTTGTTAATTGAACGTACATAATCTGAATGTTATTTTGGATCAAAATCTACAATGCAAGATGTATTTTAGTCCATGGTATAATTTACTCCGTAATATAATTATTGAATACAATGAGAGGTTATGACTTATGAGTGAATATTATAGGTCCACCAAGGTACCATTGTAGATCCATATTTATGGAATCATTTTAATTAGATCATGAGAATATATATATATTATATGGTTTGTCAGAATTATAAAAAGGAGAGATTTGTTACAGTTTCAATTGCCATCGGTATCAGTACAGACGTACAGTAGTATCATCAAATCATATATAACTATGTATGATTTTTATTTTATCACATATTGTCAACACTCGTGCAAACAGCATTTAGTACAACCAAATATAATATACATAGGCATAACTCCAATCGAATTGGTCGAACAGTTGGCTGGTTTCAAGTTTGATTACTATAGGATCTATTTATTGGTCTTTTTTATTTGAGTCAGTAGTCATGAACAAACTAAGTCAGTTTATCTTATTATGATCATTTGTTAGTTAGATAGAGTCACAATGTGGACTCCCTATGAGAGTTGTTTATTGACCTTCTTGGTTTGAGCCGGTCAGTTATGTGCAACTTAAGCTAGTTTACCATTTTGTAGTCCATTGTTAGCTAAAATCATCACAAGGCACACTTTAACTAGAATACATTTTCATGTAGTGATTGCGAGCGCTTTCGTAAATCAAATTATAATATAGGTAATTGTATCCAATGGAACTATCAATTCAAAATCAATTTCATTTAATTTGATACTATAAAACAATCCATAAAAAGAATAGTAAACTCATAATGTACAGCATTAAACACTTTATTACAGAATACCCCGTGTTATAAATAATATGTGTTAAAATCAAGTTTGTTCCCACAAGTAATTACAATGGAAAAATTCAAAAAAAAAAAAAACATTACTCCGTATAATATAATATATATAATTATGAATCCATCCCCCATCTCCTATGTTTAGTTTCTTGTAGAAAATATAGTTAGGTTATATGTCACCTCAATTCCTCAAATGTAATGTGGATTGTGATATGCAATTGTTAATCAATTTTTATGTCAACTCATCAACTTGTAAGTTGGATTAGGTCTTCTTCTTCTTTTTTTTTTTTTTTTAATTAAAAAAATTAGTTATAATCAGTGTTGTAAAAATAGGCCTACCTAGGTGGGCTGTCTAGGCAACATATAGGCCTTACGCCCCGCGCCCCTAGGCCAATGAGATTTCCTTGGTAGGCGGGTTTTACATGGTCAGCCAACTAGTCAACCTCAGCGGCCACATTCGTCAAATTACCGATTCATTTCTCTTTTAAAAAAAAACGGGTTCTTTCGTCCAAAATGATGTAGTTCTGAGCGAAATAAACCAAATTAACAAAACTTAAGTTTGGAAGCTGCAACAAGCGAGAAAGGAAAGGAAGCCAACCAAATTCGCACATTCGAACCTCAATCCCTCAGCCCATAGCTGTTGCAACACTAGAGCGAGTTGTTTGGTTGCCTGATTCGCAGGTAGCAGAAGCTTAAAGAAACTTTAAAGTTCGAACATTGTTTGGAGCTTCTGCAGAGGAACAAATTTCCTAGTAACTAGTAGTAGAGCTCGTTGACACAATCTGCTCCACTCTTATTCCTTATATGAGACATGCATATTTCTTATATGAAACAAATTAAATTCATATTCCTTATTGCAATATTTATAAAATTAACCCAGGCCTTTTTTAAAATTTATTTTTACTAACTCTCAACCGTTGATCTACTCAAATGGATGGATCATATCAGTTATCACTTTTACCGGGGAATATGTTATCATCACACAAGTAAAACACTAGTTGGGGAGAAATTCTAATAATGGATTGAATGAAAAATCATGTGTTGGGAGCAAGAATCTAGACATAATTATGTCTTGATACGCTTTAGATATTTTAATATTTTCTAATTTTTTAATTATATAATGTCAAAAGAGTTTAAACTTATTAGAAGTATTCACATCTATCCTACCAATATATATTGAAGCTCTCATTTGTAGAGAATACATCTTGAAAAATCTTATTCAAAGATCATAATAAATTATCTCTAAAACCTATTGGGAGATGTTAAAGTTATATTTTGAGCATTTAAATTTGGTTTGGCCTAATGTTTGAGATCAAACCTACTCATGACCACGGTTCGGTTCCGGCGGTTCCCGGTTCCGAAATCGGTCGAACTGGAACCGAACCTTCCAGGTACAGTTCCAAGTACGGTTTTCTTTGGACACCCCATAGGGATGACCAAGCCCATATATCCGGTCATTCCGTGAAGACCAAGCCCATAAATACTACCCTATTGAAAATGAAGTCAATATATCCAGTCCCGATCCTTCTGTGAGGAAGTCCATATATTCGGCTTCTTCAATTCGGCCCTTCTGTGAGGAAGTCCATATATTCGGTCTTTTTGTGAAGATCAAGCATGCTAAACCAATTGTCCTTTGAAGAAGCTATACATGTAAACTCTTTATTGAAAATAAAAGTCATTTGAGTTCAGGAGACCTTTCAGTAGAGCGTTTAAGACATCTAATTAAAGAATTAGTGAATAGAGTTTGTACCAACATTGATACTTAATGTAACTTAACTTTAAATTTAATATATAAAAAATTCAAATTTTTGTTTTTATAATTACATTTTTATGAATAACATTGTAAACCTTCCCGTAAATTTAAATGTGAGTATCTTCAACTTTTATTTTATTTTTTTAACCTTTTAAACAAAAATTGATTAAAGGGCAACTTAAAGGACAAAAAGAGCCATAACCGTAAATAACTTTCAACATACACACGAACTTAATGCTGTTTAGAAATAAACTCGTATTGTTCCTAATGTCTCGTTCATAATTAGATTATTGCTTGTACGTTAACACTATTAACGTGTACAACTAATAATGATGATGATGATTTAAATTTCCATCCATTCAATTCCAAAAAAAATAAAAAAATAAAAAATAAAAAGAGAAACAACACACCAAAATTCGTCTAAGTACTACTTTTTCGAAGTAAGAGTTGTATACGTCACAACTTACATAGGGAATTAGGGAGTATTAAATTGCATCATGTCATTCATGTGAATATTCACAAAATTGGGTTGCTAAGGTTTTGGCCGGGCATTCCCATGTGGTGCTTCATTCCTAGGTTGTGCTGTGTTTTTTCTACAAACAAGCAACAATGGCCTGACGAAGATGCATGCCATAGTCGTGTGTGTGCGTT
>NXFB01001350.1:10485-21715 GCA_002525835.2 Ipomoea batatas
AAAAAAAAAAACTTGAAGATGATTTTTTGCTGATGTGGGATGGGTTTTTTAGTTGTTTTTTTCCCTATAAGTTTAAGTTCTTTGTGAGACTTGTAGTTGAGAGAAATGGAGGAAAGCTACCGCCTCCATGCGCGTTTGGTGCACAACCCTGCCCAGCTTGGCACGTGCATGCATTAATGCTTACTTTTTGTTAGATTTTTGTTCTGTTTTGATTTTATTTTCATCTAGTTCTTCTTTCTCTTCCCTAAGTGACACTGTAAAAACCTAACTGACAGAGTAATCAGGCAAGCAGTATTCAACCCGGACCACCAGCACTGACTCGAAGACAAGGAACAGACGACAAACAAGCCGTTACGCATTATTACACATTAAAGATGAGGAGTCACTCCAATGGCTCCCCAGCATTAACATCCACTCCAACAAATCCTCAGCATTAACTTCCGCTTACTGCGCATTGAAGGTGAAGCAGAGAGTCGTTGAGCTCAGGATTATAAGAGGACGCTCACACTTGTAGAGGGGGGACACTTTCTGACACACGCAACATTGGACGCTCACACTTATAGAGGGGGACACTTTCTGACACACGCAACATTTCTATACTAGAATCCTCTATTGTACTGCACTGTACTCAAACATTGATATTAATAATACAAGATACCGGTAACACATTATTACCGTCACTAACAAAATGTAGAACTAATGAGGTTGTTCTAAATCCCAAACGACAAAAAGATAATGCTGAAATTTGTGTTGAAAGCTCCTTACTTTCCAGGTTGGGAAGAACAATAATTTGAATTTGCTAAAAAGAGGTGTTGAATATATGAGGTGAGGATTCCTATGCTCACCAAAGATGGCAATAAAAATCAGGGCAGATCTAGAAAATTATTTGAGTAGGGCATAATTTAAATGATTTTAGAAATGTCAATGATAAAATATAAAACACTTATAATGATATGAACCTGGTTAACCCGATTTTCTCTTTACACTCTAATTAAAAAAGGATTTTTTTTAGAACGGTTTATTAGGTTTGGTGTGATCAATTTGTAAGTTTAATTTAGGTTGGGTAAGGGGTTGTTTTTTGGGTTTTGAGCTTGATTTTCGCCTCACGCCTGGTTATAGAGCGATATGAGAATGATTTTGACGCCACAAGTGGGGTTTCACACTTGATAAGTCAAGTTCCATGAATCACTAGTTCATGGTCGAACTCAGGAAAATTATCTCAGTTTTTCAATCTACCTCAAGAATTCATCTCAAATCTATATTTCATTTGGCATGCAATGACGTTAAATAGCCATTGACAAACATATTACAACCATGATAAGTGCTCATTTGTCTATATTTTTCTCCCTTTCACTAAGTCATTTTGTTTATAGATCATTCCAATTTCCATGAGAATTAGTGCTTATTTGTGTTATTTTGCAAGGAGTATGAGTTGGAAAGCATTGGAAGCCAAGACGGCGATTTTCATGCATTTTGGATGCATTTGGAGTCAATGGGAGTCAATGAGAAGCTATGGATATTGATGAAACACTTCTAATGGAGCTTAAGACTTGTATTTTCAATGGTATTGATCATTTGGACAAGCTAAAACAAAAGAGAAGCAAAAGGTCAAGGTTGTGAAATTTCTGCACGACGACATCTTAGTAACTGGATCATATCTCAGCCTAGAAATGTCCAAATTATGTGATCTTTGAACCATTGGAAAGAAGACTTCAAGGGCTACAACTTTGCTAGAAATACAAATTTCGTAATTCCGAACGGAAAATGGTGAAAAACAGCCTAGAAGTCAAAGCAGCTGCACAGAGTTCGAAAATGCAATTTCTGGAGATGAGGAACACGGCCTGGGACACGGCCATGTCCATGGGCGTTTGATTTATGCCGATTTACAGTGTAAAATGCAGTTTTTGAAGAGGAGGGAAACGGCCACTGACACGGCCGTTTCCTAGGCCGTTTCGCCCATGCTCTGCTCACTATTTAAGCTCGTTTTGAGCATTTTGAACACGGTTTTTTCCCATGGTTGAACCCTAAACACTTCCATTCACTCCCTTTCATATTTTTAGGTTAGATTAGGCTTAGATCTATGTATTTTAACACTTTTGGAGCTTGTAATCTTGGATTTGAAGCTTGGATTTCAAGATTCTTCCTCCCATTTCAATAGAGAAGTTTTCTTTCCTTTATCTCTTTTCTTTTGCAAGATTTATGTTTATTACTTGTGTTTTTGTGTTCTTTATGCTATTTAATCATGAGTAGTTAGTTTATGGGCTTGAGTTAGGGTTGTATTATCTATTTGGATGCTTAAGTTGTGATTATTGTGAAAAAGGGGAAGAACCCCAACCTAGGGTTCTTGAGTTTGAGTTGGATTTTGATTTTATCTTTCAATGATTAGTTGCGCAATGATTGTTGTTTGTCTTTTGAAAGTCTTCCATCACAATGGGAATTGGATGGGAGACTTGAGCCAACCCAATCTCAAACCCATTTTCTCTTCTATGGAAATAGGGGTAGATTTGGGGCTTAAATAGCTTTTGTCCTTCAAGAACTTAGGTTGATACACCATGGGAATGGTGCAATCTTTGTTCTAATCCTTGTGGAAACTTGGATTTATTAGTGCTAGCCTCTAGAACCTAGGTAAAATGTTCTTCCCCCAAACTTAAGTGTTAAAGCATCTAGATAGTAATGCCCCTAACTTGTTGTTGATTTCCTTGTGCTAGTGCCTAGTTTTGTGATTGCATATTGCGTGCCATATCCCCCAATCCTCAGCGGAACGACATTTCACACCCGTACACTCACCATCACTCATTTTTGCTACACATCAAACCACATGAATGAGATAATTATTAGAAATAAGATAAAGTAATTCTAACCAACAAACTAAGATAAACATGAATAATAATATAGTTCTAACAAACTAAATCTAAAATGATTTTAAGATAATCATCCTAATTAATTAATAAAACTAATTCTAAAATATTTTAACAGTTCACGTGGCCACCACATCCCCTCTACGCACTATTAAAGCTCCATGAGTACGTCATCGTGAAGAGACAACCGTGTGCTAGGATACCAAATGATATGAACTTGGTTAACCTGATCTTCTTTCCACACTCTAATTAAAAAAGGATTATTTTAGAACGGTTTATTAGGCTTGGTGTGATCAATTTGTAAGTTCAATTTAGGTTGGGTAATATAAGGGGTTGCGTTTTGGGTTTTGAGTGTGATTCTCGCCTCACGCCCGGTTATAGAGCAATATGTGAATGATTTTGACGCCTCACGTTCGGTTATAGAGCGACATGAGACGCCAAAAGTGGAGTTTCACATTTGATAAGTCGAGTTCCATGAATCACTCATGGTCGAAGTCATCTCGAGCTCGGAAAAACTATCTCAGTTTCAATCTACCTAAAAAATTCATCTTGAATCTATATTTATGATAAACTATAATAAGATAGTTAGAAACATATCAGAACTAAAACTATATTTGAATATGGTGAAATTTTAAAATACTTTAAAATGTTATAAAAATATTTATGGCAAAATATGAAACCTAATGAATCAGATAAAATAAATTGAATAGGAAAAAACATTATATTCATAAACACTTTAATTTTAAATTTGTTTTAATTTGATATACATAAGAGGGTTGGGAGGGGCGAGGGGAAGCTCAGCGCTGTAGATCCGCCCAGCATGATAAAAACAGAAATTAAGTGCCAACATTATTACCTGACATTGGGCTGACGAATGCAGACACGTAAAGACAAATGGTACGTATAGCAAAGTGATGGATACAAAGTACATTAAGATTAACGCTCGCTGCTCGCTGTCGTCATGTTTGCATACGTACCTACTCACATTTCCTCAATATAAATACACACCATTCCTACCACGCTTAATCTCACTACAAATCACATAACAACATTGAGTGTAGCCTATTATATTATTGCAAATACGCATACAAAAATGGCAAAATCGTACACCATATTTGTTGCTTTTCTTTTCTGCTTCCTCATAGCGATGCCTACCGGTGAGTAATCGTGGCATTATATTATATATATAATTATCAAATGAGAATCGATCTCTCATCTTGTGAGAATATGTGAACCAATGCAAAATGAACGTACACAATCAATAGTCTACATAAATGTACACGGGCAAACTATTTCAATTGTGCGCATTGTGCATTAGAATATGAGATTGTATGTGTACATTTATGTAGGGTACACTATGTACAAGTTCGCAGGTTCTCACCCGAGGAACGGTTTTAATTGAAACATCACCCTTAGCTTTATATATATATATATGGTTTGTGAGTTTGATTTTAATTTGTACGTAGTATATATATATACTTGTGTTGCGCTCTAACTAACTTTGTAGTTAATATATATAATGTTGTTATATATGTTTATAGAGAGTAAAGTAGGTGAAGAAAAGGTGTGCGGGAAGCTAAGCCAAACGTACACCGGTTGGTGTGATAATGGTGGCGACTGTGATCTCCGTTGCCGGACTAATGAAGGCGCGGTTTCCGGCTCATGTCACTGGCATGACATTGGAATGGCTTGCTTCTGCTATTTCAATTGCTGATCTGATCTATCACCACTTCTCATCTATATAATATAATGTCACTCATCATCATCTCATCTCATCTGCAATAATCCCTCAAAGTATGAATAAATGAATAATACTGCATGCTGCCTACCCAATTACATTGTATTACAATCACTTCTCTGCTGCCTAATTATTGTATTACAATGAATTGTACTTTGCACAAAATAAATAAAATAATATAATTAATAAGAGGTGTGTCCATCTTTTTTCAATAGCCAAAGTTTTTGGCGAGTTGGTAATTACGTTGTGTTATCTTTCAAGTATTAATCTTATTACTTATTTCAACTTGCACATGTAATATAAATTATATTCTTGGATAACATGAAGCCTCATCTTAAACTTTTCTGAAAATGATTTGTATTTCGATGCTGACTTCGTTTTCCAACCTAGTAAGGTAAAATAATGTAATTCTCCAGACCACTCCAAAAGTTTGACATACATGTTTAAATTTCATTCTCGATCACTCTTTTGCTCGAAACTCTACTCTTGTTAGAAATTGTCACAATCTTTGTAATTTCTATTGACTCCTCAACAATCGATTGAATACAAAAAATTTATTGACTCCTCAACCATTAATTGTGGTGATAACATGATCCATTATTTGCTCCTCAAAAATCGGGAGAGCTTGTGAAACATCATCGTATAATGGTTTATTCGCAATTGGATTTATTGGCTGCTCAATAATTGGTGGAATATCAAGATCTCCAGGTTCCTTAACAACTTGTAGAATAACAAATTAAAAGTTCGATCCAAAAAAAAAAATTAAAACTAAAAGTAGACAAACAAATATGATAATAACTATCAAATTAAACCAATACTAAGGTACAAAACTCCCCGCCAAGCACCACCTAAATTCAATATTAAGTGTCATAGACGCAAAGTAAGAATAAGACAAAAGATGATTTTTCATCTTCTTTCCCTCATGGCATGCATTATTTCTTTACAATAGTGTATTAGGATAATATACAATGTTGTTAAGTAGTTAGATAAGGAAGTGTGAGATAGTTTAACATCCATTGGATAAGAAGATATTGGTAATTAAATCAAGGAAAATTCAATCCATGAACAAGAAACTTCACATTAAAAAAAAATAACTGCCAAAAATATCTATGAATATGTAATTACACAAAATAACAAGAAAATGAGAATATGGTTACTGTTAAAACTCAGCTCGTTGTTCCAAGGTGGCCCTCTAGGATAGGCTTCTTCTCCTTGTGGGTTGTCAGCTTCATTCATAAAGGGGCTAGATGTCTACTAGGCCTCATGGAATGTCTTAAAAGTGTTGGAGAGAAGGTGAACTTGAGAGATGATATTGGAATTTTTGGAGAGTAGGTGGCCTTGAATGTCTTGCAAATTTGGGCCTTTGGGATTTGGGGCTACCCCGAGGAAAACAGTATAATAGTGAATAGGGATCGTATTTATAGGGAATATAATTATTGGTTTACTTCTTTAGAACAAATTATGGGTGGCTAATTTGAATTGAAATACAAAGATTAAAATATAAACTTACAATAAACACAAGATGCAAGTGATAAAACTTCAATGAATAAAAGCTTCTAGCTACAGATTTATTTCCACAATGGTTCAAACAATAGATCACAGTTGCAAAGATAGGTCTAATGATTGCAAAATAGACTTGGTTATAGTGACTTGAACAACTGCCCATCCACTAATTAATCCTTCCTAAATTTGTTCATAATTACGAGATTTCTATAGTTGTTTCATTTTACCTGTCTTACTTTCCTTTTTAGTTTATCCCAAAATGTTGTCATCTTTCCAAAATTGAACATCATCATCATTCTACTTTTTCCAATTTATCCTTATGACTTTTGCTTTTATTTCCAAAAGTGAAAAAGTTAGGGGCATAATTGAAAAGCACATCGCATTTACTTAAATTTCCTAAAAAGCGTGCAAAAAGCAAATGAAACATCTAATTCGAGACGAACGGAGTATTTTTCTTCCAACTGATTATCAAAGAAACCTCATAATTGTCGTCATGTTTGCATACTCACATTCCCTCAGTATAAATACACATAACTCCTTCGAGACTTAATCTCAACATTGAGTGTATCCTATTATATTATTGCAAATACGTATACATCAGAAATGGCAAAATCCTACACCATATTTGTTGCTTTTCTTTTCTGCTTCCTCATAGCCACACCTACCGGTGAGTCATCGTGGCATTATATTTATATATGGTTTGCCAATTTGATTTTGTACGTACTATATATACTTGTGCTGCGCTAGCTCTAACTAAATTTGTAGTTAATACATACAATATAATTTAATGTTGTTATGTTTATAGAGAGTAAAGTGGGTGAAGAAAATGTGTGCGGGACGCTAAGCAAAACGGCCACCGGTTGGTGTGAGGCTGGCGACTGTGATCTCCGTTGCCGGACTATTGAAGGCGCCGTTTCCGGCTCATGTCACTGGCATGACGACTTTGGAATGGCTTGCTAGCTTCTGCTATTACAATTGCTGATGACGTACGACTTCTATATATGCGTCAATATAATGTCACTCATCATCATCTCAGATCATCTGCAATAATAACAATAATAATCCCTCAAACTATGAATAATACTGCATGCTGCCTACCTAATTGTATTACAATAAATTGTACTTCGCAGAAAATAAAATCATTAATAAAAAGTGTGTCCATCCTTTTTTCAATAGCCAAAGTTTTTTGCGAGTTAATTGGTTGTATAATATGTATTTTGTTATCTTTCATGAGCATATATAGCGACATGTAAATGATATTCCGATCCTTGGTTGAGCTACCCGCAAATGGAGACATGGACAACTTAGCTTGTGCATTGACTTAATTGCCTTGTAATATATAAATTCTTGGACAACATGAAGTCACATCTTAGACTTTTTTGAAAATGATTTTTATTGTGAGGGTGACTTCTTTTTCCGAAAGCCTTAGTAATGTAAAATGTAATTCTCAAGACCACTCCAAATGCTTCACATACATGCATGCTTAACATTTCATTCTCACTCTTTACTCAAAACTCTTTGTTAGAAATTGTAACAATCTTTGTAACTTCTATTCACTCCACTCCTCAATAATTGATTGAATACAAAGATTTATTGACTCCGATAGATTCTCAACCATTATATTGGTGCAATAAAGTGATCACTTGCTCCTCAAAAATCGGTGCGTGGAGCCTGTGGAATATCAAATGGTTCATTCGTAATTGGATTTATTATATTATTGGCTGCTCAATAATTAGTTGGAATATCAAGATCTCCGGGTTACCAGCTAGCAACTCGTAGAATATCCAATTCTACTAGCTCCCCAACATTTTGTGGGAATATCAAGAAGGGATGGTGAAGACACCACTATTCGAGAAAATATCGTAGGTAGGTGGTGATAACTAGTAAAGACGGAAGAGATATATATAATTTAAGATAGATTTTAGACAGTAATTAGATTTTGATGTGTCATAATGTAATATAGGATAGATTTCAGACCCTCAAATTTTTAGTTTTGTTAGTCTAGAATTTAACTTGTTGTTCATTGTAAAGGGGAATTCAACACGGCAAAACTTTTGTGCTGATGTCATGATGAAGTCATCACAAACAACATAAGTTGATAGCAACACAAGTCTAACATAGGAGCAAGACTCTACGACAACAAGAGTTTGGAGGCTGATGAAGATGTTGACATCATCAACAACATGATGTTATAGACAATAATAGTTTAAGAGCAGTAAGGCTTTCTCAAGCATCATAAGGTGACATAAAGCTTATGAGAGGCATCAGAACTTTACAACTACAAAGGTTCTCAATCAACAACAAAAGATTCAAGAAACAGGGGATTGAAAGCATCCATATTTTTATAAGTAGAAGTTTAAGCAAGAACCTTTCAAAAAAAAAAAAAAAAAGGAAGTTTAAGCACGAGGAGTCTAAGCAGTACAACTTCTACGTACATAAGTAGCAAGACTTTTATGGTATGAATTATTTGCTGCTAGCTGTTTCTTAAAACTGCTGTTTTGGCATGATTTTGATCTTTTTTGATAGATTTGAGTCCCATCTCCCATATGATATGACTTATTATAACGTTTTAATAAGTGCTTAGGATTCTTTTCATTCTCTCTTTGGCTTATATGGCTTGTTTTGTCAAATGCTTGTGGTTGGAATTATTTGTATGGTGCTGTCTGATAAAAATGGTCATGACAAATCTAGAATTGTTTGAGAATATAATAGCTTTCTGAATCAAAACATAAGTTACCCCACAAATTAATTTCTTGTTGGCAATGCCTCAATTTCTTGCAAATCCAGATATTATATCTTCCTACAATAGTGAATTCATTGAACTATTGAGTTAGAACTTTTAGATGAATATACGATTGCATTCTCAGGTAGTCAGTTTCTAAGCTCTTCAAGCTCAGGTCATTTATTTATTTGCATTCGAATCTCTAGTTGAAACTTGAGCTAATGGTGTGCACCAGGTAGAACCTTTATGTTCATTAAGCAGAGCTCACTAGTCCCTAAATTAAAGAAGAAACCTCTCTCTATATGTGCTTTGCTTGTATGATGATAATTTATAAGCATGAAACAATGAAGCTAAAGTAAACAAGTTATGTACTTGTAGCACTAAGGGGGTGTGTATACACATGGGTAATCATTTTGGGTTGTGGTTCTTGCCGCTGCTTATTAGTAAGAGTCAATAACCGTTCCCATTGATGCTCGAACTCATGACATCTCATTTGAGAGAGCCACTTCGTATCAGTCGTTATACACTTATACTGTGGACCATGGGTCATGTCTGATGCTGCAATTGTGTTAAATTGATACTGTAATTTTTTTTTGAATACTACTGACTCTATTACAATGCAGTATCTGTTCATAACTGATACTGCAGTTGTGTTGAACTGATACTGCAATTGTGTTGAAAAGGAACTGCAGTTGCACGGAACAGGGGCCGTTTCATCTGTCTGGAACTGCAGTTGTGTTGAACTGATATTGCAGTTTTGTTGAACAGATACTACAGTTGTGTTGAACTGATACTGCAGTTGTGTTGAATGGATGAACTGATACTGTAGTTTCTCCTGTCCTATATGCTGTATATATGAATATAATCTTAGTTAAAGTCTCAATCGAAGCCATATAATCTCAGTCGAAGTCTCTTCGACTGAGGTTATATTCATATATATAGCGTATATGATAAAAGAAATACGAGTAATAATACACTATACAGGTGAATGGACAATTTTACCCCTTCATTTGACCTCAACTTAACCAAAATTTGATGAAAGGACCAACATTGGAAAGAATTTAATTTGAAAGTCAAGGGACTTAAACTGTCCAAATTAAAAGTCGGGGATTAATTTTGGAAAATCAACATAGTCGGAGGACCATTGCTGGAATTAACTCAATGAAGAATTAGGAAGATTGTACAAAATTATATTTATTTAATAAGAAATCAATGCACAAAACAATAAATGTTTACTCCTAGGGCATACATGTCTAACAGTGAATTGTCTACATCCTTTCTTGATGGCTTTCTGGGCGCATTTCTTATTGTGGGTTGTCAGCTTCCTTCCCTGGTAAGTGGTAGCTCTTTGAGCCTTGTTTCCTTGTTGGTTGTCAACATCCCTCGTTGCTCCTTGTGGGGGTACCCATCTAGCCAATGGGCTAGGGGCTGGGCGGTGTGGCCCAACAAAACCTAAGCTTGCCAAAGAGCAAGCCTAATCGATTGCCCTGCCCCGCCAACCCACTTGCACTAGAGCCAATTAGTAATCCTCATTTTCTCGAGATGATGATCTAACTGCTCTTGATTAAGTGGTATAAAAAACAAATTTGCTAGGTTATCTGTAAATGCTATTATCTGCATTGCTATATCACCCTTTCCAATGAACTCTCTTAGGGGACGCTAACAACAACAAACTCGGCTCCAGTGGTTGAATATGCAATCATTTCCTATTTGGAACTCTTCCAACAAAAGGTCTCCTTCTCCTAGAAGAAGGTGGCCTGAAAGGTTGCCTCTTGGTCGTCGCCGGTCGCCGGAAGTCGTCGTCAAATGCCGGAAGTTGTCATAGGACTGATACAAATGACTTGTAATAACATGTCATTTACTTATTTTGGGGCTTCATTACCTCAATTTGACATGTTTGAATTTTAATTGGCCCTTTAAAAAGTTTAGGGGCCTAATTGACTTTTGGTGTAAAGTTTTGGGGCCTATTTGATCATTTTCCCGAATATTTTTACAATACTTAACTTATTAATTATTTGTCACTCATATTCTTAACTCTTTAAGAATGAAGAATTAAGAAGATTGTACGGTTAATATCAAATATTAATTGAGCCAAAATAAAAAAAAATATTTATGTATTGTATTTATTTAATAAGAATTACATGCCCAAAATAATAAATGTTGACTCCTAGGGCATATATGTCTAATAGTGGGTTGTCTACTTCCTTTCTTGATGGCTTTTTGGGCATTTTCTTATTGTGGGTGCCAGTTTCCCTCCCTGGTAAGTGGTAGCTCTGTGAGCCTTATCTCGTTGTTGGTTGTCAACTTCCCTAGCTAGTTGCTCCTTGTTGGGGGCGGGGGGGGGGGGGGTGGGTAACAAAATGACAAATAAGAATGGGGTTGGAGGGGGAGGAGACGCAGAACAAAGGA
>NXFB01001351.1:9412-20843 GCA_002525835.2 Ipomoea batatas
GAATCAGTTTCCGTGTGTCAGACAAAAGTTTGCTTCACAAAAATCATGACCTTAGCTATACTTTTTATCATCTTCATAAGGAACTATTCACGAAAACAACGTAGTATGCTTAAATGGTATTGTATGCTATCAACGTACAATTCTTTTCTCCCAGATATACCTATCAACGATTAACCGTGTAAACTTATTACATTCTTAACACTTTTTGTTGGTTCGTTTTGGATGAGTTAGATCAGATTGCATGCTAATATAATATTATAAATGAGCTTATTTCATTTAAGAAATTAGCACAATATTTATCATATCTATTATTTAATTTTTATATGTAAAGATATTAAACACATAATGGTACATAATTACATATCCTTACTCAAAGGACAGTAAAAGGAAATTAAACCTAAACAAAAATAAAAAATGAAATAAAAAGAACATCTTCAATTCATCATACAATTAAAGACTCATCTTTAAAAAGTTCATGCAAAGAATTGAAATCGAAAAGTCATGACAATATATATACTGTGTGGCCAATGGTTTCTTCACAAAATTAAAGGAACGTAACCGACATCTCTACTCTCGGTTATCGTGCAATCGAGATAGTGCCCCAGATAGCACAAGGTTATTCTGATGTGCAGTGGTAGGGTAGGTCGAGGGCAGTGGTGACTAGTGAATTGTGCGGGAATATTTTTTAGTGTACTGCGTTGTTTTCGTGAATAGTTCTAGTCTTTTAGATGAAGAACATGATAAAAATTTAAAGTCAAGGATATATTTTTTTTTTGTGAAGTATAACTTTTGTTGTAAGCTTTTCCCGTATAATATATTATATATTCAAACCTTAAATTAAGTGGTTGGACTGAATAACACAACCAATATATTAATGGATATAGGATATACATTACATAGAAACCTTTGGTTAGTTTTGAATTAAGTATGAAACAAAATGGCTAATATTATTCTGCAGGTCTACCGTTCAAGAGGCAACACAACTAAGAACACATCAACTATGGATATGATCAACACAGCTTCCTCTTTAGCTACTAAGAGGTCAAGCTTTTCGTAATTAAGTTTAGTCAATTAATCCTTAAATTATAGATATTTCTAACATTTGACTGACAGGCGGGCAGAAACTGGCTCATAATTAAAGAAGAAAATAAAGTATAATAAAGGATAGAGTACTACTACTTTTCTGATTTTCCTCTTCTCTTTCAATTTTTAATTTTACTTTCTTTTTAATACATTTTTAATTCATACATACGTATGAATTTATATATGAATTGAATTCGAATGAATTAAATAAGTCATCATGACATGCGTCTGTCTCTAACATCTAACATCCTAGGTAGCTTTAGTTTCATTTAGTTTTTCTTTTTCTTTTTTTTTTCTTTTCATTTTTTCCACAACTTGCATGCATTCTTTTTCCATATTTGATTAGTGATTTCTTTACAAAATGAGTTTAGCATTAGCTAAAGCATCAAAAACCAACCTAAAAAAAACTATCAGTGACATCCTATGTCTCAGAACCGCTCAATGGCCACTGCTGCAGTGAGGAGAATTCAAGGAAGAAGAGTCATCAACATTGTTTGTCAACATCTTGAATTGCTTCAAATTTGAAAAAGTAAGGTTGAAATGGGGTAGCAGTAAATGGTGGCGGGGATTTAATATATTGCCCTCCACCTGCCCTACCACTGCACACCAGGTGTAAATCACTTGGTGTTCTGGAGATTTAATATATTGCCCTCCACCTACCCTACCACTGCACACCAGGTGTAAACCACGAGGTGTTTGATGGAAATGGCAGCAGAGAGAGCTTAAGCGAAGAAGTTCAGGGAGTGCATGAGATGAAAATGAATATTGTTCTTATTATTGCATGATGAAGATACAAGAGGCTTTACAAGAGGCTTTCAGGGAGTGCAAATGTCTTTCACTTGTAAAGACAAGATTACCGTTTCTGTTGAGCTTGCGTACTATCTGTGTGGTGCTTAGAGGAAAATGTGACCTTTTGTGTTTGGCAAAATGGCATACATCACATCCTAAATTTTTAGTATTAGGCACAGGAAAATCAGGTAAATGTTGCATTTTATTTATGGGATAATGCCCCAACCATTGATGCCAAGTTTCAACGCTGCGCTACAATGCATGACATAGTGAGTATTAGACTGTCTATGACTTCCTGGCCGCTCATATATAACAAGTACAACCCCTTCTCCTCCTTAGCAAAACCAGTCATCCTCCTATGTTTTTCTCGAAGTAGGCATGATGAGATGTAAAAATTAGAGTGTAAGATGAATCTTGGAGCAGTTTAGTGACAGATATTATGTTAAATTGAAATGTGGGAATATGAAGGACATTCTTCAGCCACACTTCATCATTGAGTCTTATGTTTCCCACGTGTTTCACTGCGATGTGGTTCCCATTTGGAAAATTTACAACTGCTCCTTCAATGGCATGGTATTCATCAAACAAGTCTAAAATCCAAAATCCACATAGAAGGTTTCAAATTAATTGAATTGACAATAGTATTAAGTGTGCACTTGCCTTCAATTTTGAGATCCTCATTAAATGCTGGTACAAGAGAGATGGCAGCAGCAACGGATGTCTAGTTTCTGTCCAGCTTGATTTTGCAGAAGTGAGATGAGTTTTTGAATCTGATCAGGTGAGATGCTTGTGAAGGCTGTAATAGCTTGCTGTTTTCCCTTTGATTTAAAACCTGGTACTCTGATTAGCCTGTAATGCATTAGTGCGTCCAATTTTTAGACTACTCATGTGTGCAATGTTTAGCTGTCTCTCAAACTTCTCAGCCATGACAAAAACTTTATGCATGTCAGGAAGAGGATCAAGGACTAACACATTCACTACTGAGAATTATATTAATCACTCAATCCTTGAAGAAACCTAATGATCTGATCTATTTCTCGTTCTTTTCTGATTATGATGTCTTTGATTCTGAACTATTATTCACTCCATATTTTAGTTGTTTTTTGTTTATAGTAATTGGCTAATTATATTCTTGACAGGAAATTGATACTCTTTTATATATTTTTTGTCTACAGGTGCAACTGCCTAAAACGAGTAGCAAAGGAATGATTTTGAAATGTTTTGGATCAATTTTGAAAGCAAAGAAAATTACCTAAGGAAAGAAAGGAAACATGAATCAAAATTGAAAGGTGCCTCACGGCTGTGAGGTGGGTTGTGAGACCCATCTGTCTGCTATTTATTTTGCAAATTTCTTCAACTTTACGAAGTTCCAACCCTAGTTAGTTTTAGGTTATTTTTCCACTTCTCTTTAGATTTCCCTAGCATAGTTTATATTAGTTTTACATTAGATTATTTAATTTAAAGCTTGGAATCTCATATTGGAGTTGAATTTGTTCTTGATTATTAGTAAAGTTCTTTTCTTCCCTTTATTTACTTTCTTTGTGATGTGTAGGAATAAACTGCCAAACACTCTTCAGGCACATCTAAATTGACTTTGATAAAACAATAATTTTGATATCAATCATCAATCAAATTGAGAAAATTATTAAAATGGCCCCCGACTACTATATTTGATAATCAATTTCTCATTCACTCATTATCCATTTTAAACATACAATATATCGGTTTCTTTTGATGAAAATTCAAATTCAATTTGACCCGATTCAAATTGAGAGTGGACGTCATTGATATGTGTACCACAATTTGTTGATATTAACACCACAATTGCACTTTTTTTGTTGAGGTTGGTTTTAGATGATTTAGGTAATGGCCGGCAAACTGCTTTTGTAAAGAAACCACCGACCGCTGAAAAACAATGCATATATGTTGTGAAACAAAAAAAAAAAAAAAAAAAAAAAAAAAAACATGGAACTAAAGCTACTCAGTTCATCTTTGTCATCCTAGTCTAGTTCATGAAAACAACGTAGAAGGCATAAGAATATTATATTGTACATTAGGAAAGTATAAATATTTCTCTCCTCTATATATTAATTCTTCACCACCATTCGCTGATCATCACTAGTAATTAATTCAACATTTGTTTTCTTAATTTGAAGCTATTAAAGATGTCTAGAAACAATGCTAATGGCTCTTCTTCCTTCAATTCTCTTCCACTTGCCCAGCCACAACAAAATCATATTTGCACCGTGTGTGGGAGGTGGTTTAACCGCCGCCAAGCAGTTTTTGGGCACATGAGGCTCCATGGTAGTCGTGGGTAGTAGTGGAGAATCACCTACCCTTATTTTTTCAATAGAGAGCATTTGGACAATGTGCTGCCAAGTCCTGGAATTCCAGTAGTCAGCGGTCAAGTTGCGGCTACCCCACCTCCTCCTATAGTTGCACCTCCCCCTCCCGCAGAGAATGCTCAGATGGCTCAGCCCGAAGTATCTGTCGAACTGCCGGATCTCAGTGAGCCTCGGCATTACCCTGTGCCTGATCTGAATTTTCCTCCTCCGCCACCCGCTTAAAGCTGCTTACATTTGTGGTTTCAGGCATGTATGCATGTGTGTGTGTGTGTTATATGTATATATTATATGTACGTAATTGTAATCTATATCATGTTTGTATATTGTGTTATATGTATGGGCTTGTAATGTGTATCATATTTATTGTGCTATATGTATGAGATTGTAATAGCTAGGTATCAAGTTTGTTTATTGTATTATATGTATGGGATTATAAATTATAATAGGTAACATGTTTATATGTTGATTGTGTTATGTGTAAGAGATTGTAATAAATATCATGTTTGATTATTGTTTTGTATTGCAACTTATTGTTAAGAATTAAAATTTACAAAACTTGCAAAGTATTGTAAATAAATATATGTTAGCATTACTAAAAGAATTATAGTATGACAATATATCTTCATACTTTGTAGACTCTTAGTTCTACAAGAACTTTTTACATCGTCTATATATTAGAATGAAGGTGATTAATAAAGGATAGATGTTTCTCACTCTATCTCGTTTTGTTTTTAATTACTATATATACTTTATTTTTGTTACTTTCATACAATAAGATAATATAACTTTTCAGAGGATACACCGAATTTCAAAAGTTATCAGAACGATACCCTAAATAACTGAGCATCCTCCCTTTATAAAATCTGAGATTTCAGGATGTTCAATATGTCTCTAAATATGACCAATGCATTGTTATATCTGCTAATTAATTCCACCTTTGATTTCTTAATTTGAAGCAATTCAAGATGTGGAGGAACAATATTGCCGATGGATCTTCTTCCTTGAATTCGATCTCTTCCCCCTGTCCAACCACAGCAAAATCATATCTGTGGTGTGTGTGGGAGGAAATTTAACAGATACTAAGAAGTCTTTGGGCGAATAAGCTGAGGCTCCATGGTACCCTGGTGGAGATTTTAATGCATAATGTTAAATGACATCGTGCATCGTGCCTGCATGAATTTTAAAAACATGTTAATTGTATTATCATGCTTTAGCTAATGGCAGTTTAACTCCTTTTATAAAGAAACCACTGATCACGAAAACATAATGCATGTATGTTTTGAAAAAAATGGAACTTATGCTACCTAGAATATCTTTATCATTCTCGTCTTGAATCATTCACAAAATCAACGTAGTAGGCTTAAACATATAGAACACTAGCAAAGTACAAATTTAATAATCTTTCCATTCTTTATATATTAACTCCCACTACCATTCCTTGCACATCAATAATGGTAATTAGTACAACACTAGCTTTCTTAATTTGAAACAAATCAAGATGTCTAGGAACATCTGCCCTTCTTCTTTGAATTCTCCTCCTCTGGCCAACCACAACAGAATCATATATGTGGCCTCTGTGGGAGACGGTTTAACTGTCGCAAAGCACTCTTCGGACACATGAGGCTCTATTGTACCTGTGTGTGGAGAGTCATCCCTCCTGTTGCTTTGAATAGAGGTCAATTCACGAATGTGCTACCACAGCTTGGAGTAAATCTAATATTTGGTGTTAATTATAGTAATTATTTTCCTTAATAGGCTTTATTAGTACGATTTTTTCTCTTCAATGCTTGTGTGTTACGTTACATTTAAAATTAAAGGCACATTTAAAAAAAAAAATACTCCGTAATAATATAGCTAATGTCTCTTGCAGTTCCATGTTACACGTACAACTACTCATACGTATTCGCACGTGAATACATACACATACAAACATACATGCATGTGACCACTCTATATATATATACACTTGCCTAATTTTATAATAGAAATATCATAAGTATTTATTTTAATTTCTTTTTTTAATATTTCTATATATTATAATCTCCTTTTTATTTCTTAGCATTCATGATTTTGTAAATCAATACTAAACATATTAAATATGGGTCAATGTAGTTTCTAGTTTTTAATTTCAACTAATTTTATCCTCAAATTGTAAAAAATTTCATCAATTATCCCTTTTGAGGGATTAAAATTTAAAACGATGATTTCTCCATTTTTAGAATTTTGTCAATTTCATCATCGATCGAAGCATTTAATTGATAAAATTTTAAACAATTCTAGGATAAAATTATTTGAAATTGAAAACTAAAGACTACATTGATATTTAGTTAGTTGAGAAATAATTGAGGAATAAAAATAGTGATGATTTCCCCATAACAACAACAACAACAACAATAATGCCAACTATATTATGTAGTGTGATGATGCATTTGTTACCATTCTAAATGGGTGGTCACATGATAGAACTCATTGACGGGGTGTTAATTCTTTGAGCTGAAATATATTTAAAAATTATAAATTTGATTCTACCTTGTAAAGAATTGAGTATTTAAAACAAGAAAAAAGCGATAAATAAGTGATTATACTCCGTATTACTTTCTCTCTCTTTCCGTGCTTTTTGTGTTGTTGCGTTACATTTAAAATACACATTCTTTAACACACAAACAATGTGAATTTTATGTGCATTCATTTTGAAAACATTAAAATTGAATTATAGAAAATAACAATCATTTGGTAACAATCATCAATCAAATTAAGGAAATTATCAAAATGGTCCCTGACCACCACAGTGGAGGGCATGATTCCAAGTGGATGGGTTCATATGTTGGATTCCATCCGTAAGGATTGAAAACTAATTTGGTTAATTGGTTAATTAAATTAATTTTAGTTAGGTGATGGATTTCAAAATTTTTATGCGCTGATTATATTGGGGAAAAAAACTAATTATATTAAATTGAAAATTTGATCCATCCAGGGTCTTAACTTATGTGTATTAGTGTGTGTTTGGTTCGTACATGGAATCAGAATTAGAATGAGAATCAAATACATGATAATGACAATGGGTTTTGGTGAAAGTATTTTACATGTTTGGTAGTAGGTTGAAATGGGAATGATTACCAATATTGCTGTTTGGTTATATATGATCCTATAATGGGAATAAAGGTTTTAAAAATACAAGAACAAAAAGTCAAGGCAATTTATTTTAATATAAAGACACAAAGCACCAATATGATAAAAAAAGAATAAAAAAAATAAAGCACTAATCCAAACATAAAAATCAAATTACCAATTGGGAAGGAGAATAACGGAATGAAATTCTTATTTTATTAGGGAATAAATTTTCTAATTAAGGGGTAATTAAATCCTATACTAGTGTTCTAGAAACTTGTTAACCAAACAATAACAATAACTTTGATTCTCATTCGTGATAGCTAAACTCATTAACCAAACACAACCTTAGTGTATGTAAAGTAAACAAAAGTGTTGTTTTCCCGTCCATCCGAAGAAAATACTTTTATTATAAAATTTGAAATTACAATTATTTTTTACCTAATTAAATAATAAAAAAATGCTATATATGTTAATTAAATTTATAGTAATGATTGCCTAAATATTTTTTATACCATAAATCATGGTCTACTTTTAAGGTACACTAAATTAATATTCAGTATATTCTTTTTCAACTTAATTTCAGTTTTTTTTTTATATACAAATAAAATTAATATATAAAAATATATCATTAATAAAAAGTTCTAATGAAAAATTTTAAATAACACCTATATTGATATTTTTATTTTAATGTATTAAATTAAAATACAATTATATTAAATCAATCTAACTACATACGACAATTGAAATAATTCTTTTTCAAACGTTTCATACGCATAAAAGTAAACTTTGGTACAAAATAAAAAAAAATAAATCTAATTGTTATTTGTAATTATATTTTAGATCATATATTGCTATATATATAGATCTCTATATTTTTTTAAAGTCATTTAATAATAATATGATAATTTAATGGTAATAGAATTTATAAAAAAAGAAAAATATATATATTCTATTAAAAAAAACTATAAATCAAAATAGATATGTCAAATTTAATTTATTATAATAAGATAAAATTGAAATCTTCTATTCAATTAGTAATTTTGTATTATAGATATTTTAAATTTCATTTGTTTTATTTTTTGAAGTTTAATTAAAATTGTTAAAATAAAAATAATTTAATTTGATTAATATATATATATATATATATATATATATATGATGGATATATTAGAAACGGCCCAATATAATAGAGACCCGGGGCTAGGAAGTGCATAACTCAAGGCCCATAATGATGGGCCTTGACTTAGTCTCACGGGCCCAATATATGGGCCTCGACTTAGTCTTGTGGCCTACCATGATTTTAGGGTTGTTTGTTAGCCCATGTATGGTATAAATACCGTATTGTATTGCCATTACAGTTCATGTTCAATTCCTTTACAAGACATCTCTTTTATGTTCGATTACATCTTATATCACCTTGTAATCTTCTTATAGCGCTACACTATATTAATATAAAAGTGTCTCCGCGACATTTATTATCTTTTCTATCGAATCATCATTCGGTAGCCTTCCTTTATTTATTGGGTTTAATGATTCGGGATACCCGGGTAATAAAATCCATCAATATATATATATATATATATATATATATATATATAACTTTAACTGAAATAATTTTTTAATCTTTCCATACACATATTGAGAACTTTGTTACAAAGCAAAAATTCAAATATATCAAGT
Organism: Ipomoea batatas; assembly: GCA_002525835.2. Classification (NCBI taxonomy): domain Eukaryota; kingdom Viridiplantae; phylum Streptophyta; class Magnoliopsida; order Solanales; family Convolvulaceae; genus Ipomoea; species Ipomoea batatas. The sequence goes on from NXFB01001351.1 coordinate 18,421, forward strand.
TTAATCTCATTGCTATTTGGTATATTTTTTTCTTCATATATATATACACACACACATACACACATATTGCTAAAAAGAGAAAATAATAATTATGATACATATATACATATATTGAATCATTATTGCATGTCAAAAGTTCATCCCAAAAAAATTGTTGTATGTCGATCAATTTGCTTACTTTATCTAACTTTTAAAAATAACTACAATGTTATTACTACTATATATAAATTTGTTCCTACATAAATGATGTTGGTTTTCAAAGTTTAAAAATGTGAAAAGTAAAATATATCATTATTATGATTTTCGCATTCTACTAATAACAAATATAAGTATTATTGCATTACTTTAAAAGTTTTTTAGTACAAATGTTGCAAACAAATTTTATAAAATACTATAAATTATAAAAAAAATTAAAATCTAAAATAATAGGAATTATTTAAATATTATGAGCCCAAAACAAATAAATTTCCGTTAATAACAAAACTGAAGAAAAACTAACATAAAAGCTAAGTGAACTAATTAAACTAATTTAAATTTGCGGAGTTTGAAAAAAATATAATGTTATTGGATAAATGTCTCACATTTAAATATAATGTTATTAAATTAATTGAAATTCACATATTTAAGAATGATGCATCATATCGAGATCTATCAATTTAAAATGAAGAAGAATAAGAGATAATAGAACTAAAATAAATTAACTTTCAATAAAGTAGTTAAAAACATATCATAGATCTACAAATATTGAACTACAAAGTCTATTGTGGACCTATTATTTAAATGATGATCTAGAGATGTTTTGATTGTGCTTCATTTATGGGGGTTGGAAAATATTTAGAAACAAAACTAAATGGTTTCCAGCTATCTATTACTACCTCTGTCCCATTTTGGTTGTTTGATTCGTTTAACGAGGATCGGTTGAACTTATTTTTAATCTAATTTTTCATAATATTAAGTTTAGAATTAATATATAAAATTTATATATATTTAGAAACTACATTAAAAGTACTATTAAACACAAAAAAATAAATTTAAAAATAATAAAAAATTATTAAAGAATATAAGCAATAAAGAAAGAGTTGATTTGACCAATGAATAGTAAATATGATAGGTAAAATGGGACAGATAGAGTACTATTTATGATAACAAACAAAAGTTTAAGGCAAAAACTTGTGTATGACCGTCTCATGGTCTCCTGTGAGACGAGTCGGATCTTTAATTAACGAGGTCAAAGATCTGACCTATTAATCAAAGATCTGGCCTGTCTCACGGATTGAAACCCCTAAGACGGTCTCACACAAGTGTCACTCAAATTTTAAAATATCACCAAAGTAGATATCAAAAAAAAACTCAAATATCAATGTAAATTTTTAAAATAAGAATATTTTTTCAAGCAAAGAAAAAAATTATATAATATTTATAAATATCTATATAATAAAAAAATATCAATTTCTCTTTTTATCCATTTATGTAGACATATATTATATTTATAGTATTTTGTATAATATGAAAATATATTGTGATTACTAGCATAATTATACACGCTAAATATAAATTACTACAATGGTTACTTATTAAAAAATTATTTTAAAATATGTCTAAACTCATACTCTTAATTAAAAATTCAAAAATATTTAAAAATTTGTCTAAATATGTAATATAGTTAGGGACTACATTAATCCATATAAATTTAAAAATTAAATTCTTTTAATTTGTAAATGTAATATTCTTAATTATATTAATAAAATATAAAATATAATTAAGAATAAAATTATAAAATTAACAAAATGTGTATTCATAGGTATTTATATTTTAAAAAATGCATACATACATATACTTATACATTATATTAATCATACAAAATTAAAATGCTATTTTTTAATTTCTAAATTTAATTATTTTAATTATAATATATCAATATAAATTATAATTACAGAACTTATATTATATAATTTACATATATACATATCGATAAATATTATTTGTATATACACTACAATACACAATCATATAAGAGAATGTGTCTGATTAGAGTTTAACATCACATATACAAAATTTAAAATTTACATTTTTTAATTTCTAAGTATAATTTTCTTAGTTATTATTCATATTGTTAGAATTAATAATATATATGAAATACGATTAGGAATAATTCAATTTAATTATGTAATTTTTTTCTCTAAAAATTCATAAAAATATGTACATGATTAGAGATTATATTAATTATACAAAATTTTTATTTTGCATGCTATGATAATAGATACTTGACCCCTTTGAAAAAAAAAATACTTAACCAAATATATGAAAATTCAACTATATTATTATATTGTACATTTTAATATATTTGTATTTTTAAACTTTTTTTTATTTAAATTCATAATAACAAAATCTTATCCGTGCACCGCACGGGTAAAACACTATTT